>VZUI01015913.1:0-95048 GCA_013401135.1 Cettia cetti | reverse complement strand
CAGGCAGCCCATCCCCGCGGGGCTCCGGGCACGGACAGACAGCCCATCCCCGAGGGGCTCCGGGCAGGGGCTGCCGGCACCCCCGAGCTGCGGGCCCGGCCGGCCGGGGCGATGCGTGGCGGGGCTCGGGAGCCGCCCGGAGCCGCCGCCGCTGCCGGGGGTGTCGCAGGCGGTGGCGGCGAGCCCCGGCCGCCCATCACGTGCTCGGTGTGTTGCATTGTGCTGGCGGCGGAGGGAGGGCTGGCCGTGTCAGTGATCAATGTCATGACTTCTTCCGCGGGCTGGAGCCGCAGCGGAGCGCAGCTGAAGGAAGCTGATTGCTGCGGGTGCCAAGCGGCTGCGAACAATACACACACACTGCACCCGCACCGGCCGACACACGCCCGCACACACCGGCAAGCACAGCCAGGGACACACACAGCCAGGGAAACACACACACACACACACACACAGGGACACACACACACAGCGAGGGAAACACACACACACACCCAGGGAAACACACACACACACCCCCCCAGGGAAACACACACACACAGCCAAGGAAACACACACACACAGGGACACACACATCCAGGGAAACACACATCCAGGGAAACACACACACACAGCCAGGGAAACACACACAGAGCCAGGGACACACACCAGGGGGACACACACAGGGAAACACACGCACATCCAGGGACACACACACCCCCAGGGACACACAAGCGCACATAACGCACGGACGGACACACACTCACATCCCAGCAACACACACAGATCCCAGAGCACACTCACAGATCCCAGCACACACCCTTAGGCATCCCAGCACGCACTGACACGGACGGACGGACGGACGGACGGACGAACACCCGCGCACACGCACAGGCAGCCCGCACCCTGGCTCCCGCTCCGCCGCTCCGCGCCCGGGGGGAAGATGAGCTCGGGGGACGTGGTTTGCACTGGATGGCTCATCAAATCTCCCCCCGAGAAGAAACTCAAGAGATACGTAAGTGCAGAGGCTTTGCTGATATTTTTTTTCTCTCCAAAGGGGTTTCGGCATGTGCTCGCTGGCTTACTCGTGCTTTGAAATCTCTCGTCCGTTTCGGCTTCTCCTTGGACCAAAACAAAAAGACTTCCAGGTCCATGCGCTTATGGAGTATTTTAGTTTCCACCGACATTCTTGTGCCCTCTGGAATTAACCTTTCCTGGCTCATAAGATTATAGTATTTCAGCTGTTATGCAACATATTTTAGGTTAGAAACCACATTTCGGTTTCAGTTAACGTTGCTGTAACTAACAGGATTGTTGTAATAGAATTGCAGATGTCACTTTTCCAGGGACGGACAAGAACATCTTAAAAAGAAAGGGGAGGGGAAAAAACCAAACCCAAACAGCCAACATTCTAATAATTTAAATTCTGATGCTTGTCTTTGTTGAGATGTTCTGTAATTTCTAGGACACTTGCTAAAGGCAACATATGCAATAGTTTTATTTACCAATGCCAGATGCGGTTGTTAGCAGAAAGCTTCAGAAAGCTTTTTGGTCTGTGATAAAGAGATGCTGAAAGATGCTGTGCTGTAAAGTTCCTGACAGCTGAAAGGTGAAAGGGGCTGGGGAGAAGAAGCGAGCCCTGCATGGAGATCTGCAACTGCACTATGGGCCCCTTGTTTCATTCTCTATCGGCTTGCCTGTTTGTGTGAATTTTTTAAAAAAGGGATGTGTGTTGCAAACATAGGAAACTGTCTCGTTGCAGGGGTGCGAGGAAAGCACTCCGGCTAGGAATAAATGACCTTAACATTTTGCTTGGGACAGCATTAGAAATGTAAGCCCCTCGTGGGCCATTTGCAAACTCGTTTGCGATGGTTCTTGGTCAGGCTCGCTGATCCGTTCTGCTGTGACACTTTTGGAATCGGTAACACCCGTTTGAGTCATGCCCCTCTAACCTGACTTCCCCCAGAGCTCTGCACCGTACTCGAAGGATGCCCCTGGCCGTGTCTCTGGCGCTCCGGGCTGTAGGCACAGCTTACATCATTATTCACTTCTGTTTATCAGCATTTTCTTTAGAGTGCTGATGTTAGCTTTTCCCTGTAATGTGAGGCATAACTCTCTTGTGGAAGAATATGGTGGAAATCGTTTGGTAACGTATTTTTTATTTGGCTAAAAACTACCAGAAAGAATAATTTACTGATGTTGGAATTATTTTTACCTTCTTCCAAGCCAGAGTTTCTTCCTGTAGACCACAGTATTGCATTGAAGGGGCTGAATATTTGCTTTGTTCAGTTAGCATTTTCCAATTCTAAAATAACCACGATGGTGTGTGTGTCTCACGGGAGCTGCAAATAAATTACGAGCATCTCATTTTTGCTCTATTTTGTAGCGAGTGTACTAACAGCACTGTATGGCAGGCACAGTGCAAGAGCCACTGATTCACCCAGCTGGTATCATTAGTAGCTCTGTCAGTGAAGCTATTTTTGATGACTCAATATTCATAAAAGGGCAAAGTAGAGAAAACAGAATGTGACAAAGCTGGGATTTGAAAGCCCCCATTATACAGTCAAGATAATAGTCACAACAGGGGCTCTGATCGGCTCACAGGGCTACTTGCGGGCTGCTCTGCTCACATTTTGCACTACAAAACCAGGGGAAATTTGCTCTGTGTTATTCCCCAAACATCAACCACTAGATTAGCCAGATCTCTGCAGATTAAGCTTTGTTTTCTGCTTAGGAGGATAAGGTAGTCCTTTTTCCGTAATAAAACAGAAAGAAATCTGCTGCAAGTACAGCAAAGCTTAATGTCCTTTCTCATATGACTGGTGACACAGTGGATGCTACAAACCAACTGGAAATTGTCTCTCACCTGCTGTAAACTACTTTTCCCTTTTTTCGTAGAGTTTCACCAGCATGGCAGCTCGTGCATCTTGCACTGGGGTGGGAGATAGCTCAGGCTGCACCACAGTGACTGCTTAAAAACAACAGAGCTTTGAAACAATGACTGTTTAAACTGACTTCAGTAGGTGTCAAGTGTCAGCCGCTTACAGGAGAATGGTGTTGGCTCTGGTTCTGAGCTGACAACAGCCATAAATCCCCGAGTTCCACACCAGCCTTTGTGTGCAGCTGGAAGAGCCCATGGTCTGCGCTTGCAAGGAGCTTCGAGTGCCAGCTCTGCCTGCTGCGCATGGGACCTCTCCTGCTCTGCATCAGCTGCTCTCGTGGGGTTCTCTCCCAGTTTACATTTCCCTGAGTTCAGCATCCGGCCTTTGTAAGGTCTGACCTGAGGGTCCCGTGTTTTACACACAGATAAATTCTTAATCCTTCATCTATCGCGGCTATCACTAAGAAAATCCATTTAATTTCAGTGGAATATGCGGTTAAAAGATCCGACAAAGTAATGAATTCAGGTTGTGAGATTGGGAACTGCAGCAGCACTGGATGAAGCCACTGGGAGTATTTGTAGTATTTATAAAATTAAACAAATTAAACTTTGACCAGAGCCTAAAGATCAAAGTATACCTTAATTTATATTGGTTCTCTGATGAAAGCAATTCGGTTTTCTATGCATAAACAAGTCAGAATTTGCCTCTAGGTAAGCAGAACATTATTTCAAAAGTTTGAAAGTGAAAAGCAGGTGTTAAGAGTCTATATTTTTCCTGTAATGCCTTCCAAAGCCGATGCTCTTAGTAGCACTATTCTTAGAAGTGTCTTATCATTCCCTAACAAAGGCTGCTCTCTTGCATGTGCAGGAAACGAACATGAGATTAATTACCCGAGTGTAACTTTCTGTAAAAACAGAGAGCTGAATGCTAAACACCAAGAATTCATTAGAAAGCAAGGGAGCTTGGCTACAGCAGGCAAATACTCCAATACTGATTCAGCAGCGTGGCCAATGCTTTTCTCTCCATCTGATACTTGAACCATGAAAGCACCCCGTCAGGCTGTCTATGGAGGCAGTAGTGCAAGGAGCCTCCCAGGAGAGTATTGGGGGTGTGTTGCAGTTCTTTGTCCTCTAAGTGTGACCCGAAAGCTCTGCTGCTTTCGTTCCCCCCCTTGGTTCCAGCTTTTCTCACCGAGCAGGTCTGAGGGGTGCCCGGGAACAGCCAGAGCTGGGGGAAGCTGGACCAGGGGCAGGAGACACAGAGGAAGAATCTGCTAACAAAAACTAAGAAGTGGTGATGGAGGTAAAGTCCGTCCTGATCTAGACCAAAAATGTTGAGTGTCCAGTCTCACCTTGACATTCAACCCCACAAGAAGAAAACCCATTGAAGATTTTTGCTGTTGATGATAGTGGATCAGCGAGTGCCAGCCTCGGTAGGAAATTAGATGTAATGCTTCAAATTTGATGGGTTTCACAGTTCATTATATTGATGCTGAGTACATCCATCCCAATTCTGTAATGGCAGCATTGATTAGCTGGCTCCTTGATAGTTTTCTTGTGGAAATATATCTGATATCTATATAACAACTGTTATTATTTGTTGTTTATTTATTGGGGGAGGTGGAAGGAAGGAACGGTTTCATGGCCTTGAAAACAACAGCCAGTGCAAAAAGTCGCAATGAAAGGAAAAACAACACAGAAGGCGGCCCAGAGAACGTCTAATGAAATAAGAGCCAGTGCTGTTGAGAAGACACATTGCTCATGTGCTGACAAGAGGGATTTTTAACACACAGCTAATTGCAGCCTCTCCTCAAATCGCTGTCCCATTGTTTGTCACCCCAGCGTGGAACAGCAGCGGCGGCGGCTCCTCTGAGTGCCCTGCCAGTGTTTACTTGCTGTTAGTGTTAAGTTGGTGGTTTGCAGTAGTAAAGGGCCATGTACAGATGCTTGCCTGTTGTGAGTCACTGCAGCTCCACTGAAGTCAACGCTGTGCAGCTGTACCCCAGCTGAAGAGCTATTTTTAATCTTCAGTACTATACAAATTGATGAGGGAAGACCACTCGCTCAAAAAGGGCAAGTTTCCCTCTTTACTTGAGTGACTCATTTCTTCAAACACTGTTGAAAATCAAAACTCCTTGTCAGCATCTCTAGAACAAGAGTCCCAAATGGAACCCGTATTAGAAAATGCAGCCTCGAGCTTCCTACCGCACTTCTCCTTGGAGTGTCTGCTCTGGGAAGACAAAGGGAGGTGTAAATTAATGTAAATTAAGCCTGTCCAAAAGCTGGAGGAGCAGTGCTGCGTGGTGTGGGGCAGTGAGCGCTGCCAGGAGGGCACGGCAGAGCCCAGCCCGGCGCCTCTGACCGTTGGGGGATCTGCCAGGACCCAACCGCAGCGCACCAAGGCTGGGGGTTTGGGAGATAAGAGAATCTAGGCAACTTCTCCATTTTTAGCTGAAGTTCTGGTATTTATCAGGAGGACAAACAGGAAGTTGCTAAGGAGAAAAAGTAAAGTAGAATTATGGCAGGGTTTGCTGAGCAATAGGAACAGGAGTCGCAGAGCACCGGGAAGGGTGGGTGGGATGGGGAGCATCTGCTCTCTGATCCAGCCTGGGGCTGCTGGCACCACAGGACACTGCCGCCCTCCCCTGAAAGAAATCCCCAAGTGCTTTGTGAGGTCAAGTACTTCTGCTGGTTTGGCGTTTGGGGGAAGTTTCTGAAAAATACTATCAAGAAGAGCCCCAAATTTAATTTTTATCCCTAAGTCTTTTTATTTCCAAATGCTTCTTACAGAGCCTCACCTCTTGAGTCCTCTGTCCCTTTTGAACAGAGAATTCTGACTGCCTTTCACACCTTCCTGCAATAAATGTCCTGAGCTCCCTGAGTTTATTTAACCAATTTTTGCAGGTTTTGTAACTGTGGTTCGTAGCTGGGTGGAAGTAGGAGTCTCGTGGATTGCAGAAAGTTATCAGAGCCTTTTGGCTCATTCCAGTTGTAAGTTTTCGTGTCTATTTATTTTCTATTGTTACTTCATTTTAAAATCCAGTGCATATTCTATCGATCTGGTTTGTATATTTTAAAAAGAACTGAATTTTGAGGGGAAAAAAACCGGTTTTCAAACAGAAGCTCCTGTGTCACAGTCTACGTGTTCCCTTCTCTGTGAAATCCTGCACAAATTGATCTCACTGGTAAAATAACAGCTGAATATTTATGTTAGGGAGGAGTTTCCATCACTGGAGTTAAACATTTGTAATTAGCTATGTGCAAATCAGCCCTTGTTTTGGTAGGTTAAATGCAGTGTTTATTCTAGACCGTTTTCTCCCATTTTAACGATGTTTTGATAGTTTAAATGCAATGTTCAATGAGATAGGTTGACTTCTAAGAAAGAAATAATTTCTAAAAAACACTGCTGTTCTTGGCAACCTGTGTATCAGAATAATTTCCCTTGAACTATTTATTTGGGTGGAGCCATAATAGTCCCGAAGCCCCAGTTTAATCTTTGACTACATGTTTTCAGGGCACAGGAATGTCCAGCTATTGGTTTCTGTTCAAAACAGAAACCCACAAGTTATCAAGTCTTTGCATTCAAAAATAGAGCCTTAAAAAAACATGCTGGTTTGAAATGGAGAAGGAAATGTTGACTGGAGTGGTAATTAAATGAGGGATGCAGTCAAACACTGCTCAGAGGAAAATGCATTACAAGTCTTACTTTGGTGAAGTCTTTGTTGTAGCATGAAATCTGTGGAAATATGGATAAGCACATTGCTCCTACCAATGGTGCATTAAAATGCTATGGATATTTGTTATGAAAACTTGACAGGTTTTTAGGGAAAGGGACAAGTTTATTCCTAAAATGTTACTGGATAGAAAAACAGTCATTTTATTTGCTTTACTGTCCTTTTCATTTGGTTTGGAAATGAATTAGTAATGTGATAAGACAAGGAAAAAAATGCCGGGTTTGAAATAAAATTTGCATGTCAAAACATTACATCAGCCAGATAAAATACATTTTCTGCTCTCTTATTTAATTGTTAAACAAAATGCAATACTTTAACCTTTAAAATTTTTCTGCTGTAGAATAATATCCTTGACTTGTTTCAGTTTGTGTTGCATCAGGGAAATAAACAAACAAGCCAACAAACACACAGCCATGCAAAACTCAGCTTTAAAATCTGCTGCAGCTTAGTATTTGCTCAAAATAAACCAAAACTGATGCCTAGTCTTTGTGCCAGGAAAATACTCCCTTTCTGAGGCTAATTCATTCATAGCTTTGTAATTGTTAGAATGAGACAACTGTTCTTAGAGATTTTGTTATTCCCTTCCCTCCTGATGCCAAAAACCCCACCTGACCCCTGCAGTCAAAACTGCATTGTAGCTTTCCACAAAAGCCCTGAACAGCACATTTCAGTTATCCAGGATCCCTTTTCACAGAGCATTTTACAGAAAGGCAATAAAAAGTTGTTATTAGTACGAATTTGAAATTGCTTAAATGTGAGTGTTAATTTAAACTGAACTGGGATTGCCCTATGAAAGTTTTTGGCTCGTTTTTGACAATGCTTTTTTTGAAAAGACAATACTTTCTGTGAGGCCTGCTAGTGATAAATATTCATCCTGTGACTCCCAAGTCTTGAGACCGTGGGTTATGTGTTCATATTTCTGTTGGACAGAATAATGGCCATAAGGGGACCCTTTTCTAACTTTGCAACTGCTGTAACGTCAGCAGAGCACATAGTTTGTGAACAATCTGTTTTTACATACCAGACTTGCAAACTGTTTGTAGAAGTTCAAGGATTTTACAGTTGTGAAGCCTTTTTTTTCGAGCTGACACGAGCTGGCCTTGCCAAGGAGAAGCCAAGAGTTCAGGACAAGCATGGGCTGTGTTTAACTTGCAGACTTTACAAACTGAGCAGTAAAGCCACGAACTTGACCAGAGCCCTGGGTTTCTGGGTGCTGGGAAAGCTGGCTTTGTGTGCTGACCAGATCACTCTGGGAGGACAAGAAACATCTGAAGAGATGCCGGCTGAGTTTACAGTAGCACTGAGGAACCAGTTTCAGGAGAAGTGATGTGCTCCTCCAAGTGCTCACTGCTGTTCCAGCTACATCGTCGGGATTGTTTACTAATATTTATAGTGGAAGCTTTGCAAGCTTAAGAAGTTTTATTTTTAATAAGTTCAACATTTTGAACCCATCCTAAGAAAATAATTGCATTCTCACTGAGGCCTTAGGTTTTAGAATAAGAAGCACTCTAGTAGCTCAGGGAATTGGGTTTTTTGAGATTTTTCAAGTGCTTTGCTCCCACTGAAAAAAGGTTTGCAACGTGTTTTCTCAGGGTCCTCCTTTTACTCTAGGGCTACTTTTACAGGGCTTCACTGGTTAACTTTTGGGGTAAAACAGTGAGATTTGGACTGTCAACTGAAAATAGACTGTTACTCCCATTACTCTGTTACTGTTACATTTTATTCTTTTTCAAATATTCCTTTTTGACAGATAACCGAGTGTCCCATCAGCCTTGGGCTACAGATTATAAAATAATGGTGAACTGTTTTTGAACAGTGATGGAAAACCACTGCCTAAACCCCATCATTATTTCAGAATCCTCCCCAAACTCCTGCTTTCATCTGTTCTGAGCCTGATAAATAGTCAAGCTGCAACATCATTAAGACAAACAAAAGAAGGGTTGGGGACAATCAGACTGGCATAGGAAGAACAGGCTTGGTGGTGACACTGCTTTGGTCCCCCTGTGCATCCCTCTCCTTTGAGTTTGGAACCTTAATAATTCTGGTGTTTAAAGGAAAAAAAAGAAAGAAACATTTATTGAAGTGTTACTAGACTGCAGTGCTCTAACAATTTTAATATGTTCATATGTTCTTTTTTTTTTTTTTTTTTTTCAAATTCACAACTGAAAGTACTGTTGCTATGTTACTGTAATGGTGTGTAGGCTGCTAAATAAATAGAGGGAGTTTAGTCCATGCCAGAAATAGAAAGCCAGGTCAAAGGTGACATTTGGGACATGTTGAAAAAAAAAAAGAAACAAGAATCTATAATTATTTATTTCCTTCCTATTATTCTCTTCAGTCTCATTAACCCTGCACTACTTAGAAGGAAATTACCGCAGAATTTCTTAGCATGTCAGAGTACAAAAAAATGACACCTTGGGAGTTCTAAGTCTTTTGGCTTCGTCCTTGGCAAGATCAGATTTGTAGAGTGAAGCAGTGGCACCTCACACTCCTGTGAGCTGAGCAGGTACTTAGAGGTGTCAAAGGACACAGGGACTGCTGAAAATTCACTCTGCAAAGGCACACGCAGAAGGGAAAATCTGCCAGAGGGAGCAAGCTTTGAGGGATAAAAAACAGGAAATTTGAGTCCATTGTCCTTTTTGGGGCAGTCTGGCAGATTCCCAAAGACCAGATACACAAAAATGCGCTCAGGCTCTGTGTGAGTAGCCCAGGTACCTGCCTGCACCTGAGCACCTTTGTGAGCCTGCCCAGGAGCAGGGTCACTCCATCCTGCTCTGCTCCTCTCTGTGCCCCCTGGCTCCACAGCTCCTGTTCAGGCTCCAGGGGCTGCCCCAGGGAATAATGGGGAGCTCCTGGTGCCCAGGGGCAGCTGGAAGCTGCCACACCTTCCCCTGGCAGGAGGAGGGACATGGAACAATGCTGAGGGTGAGCTAGTTTAGCAGATCTGTAATAATCTGGAAGATCTCCTCTTTAAATATACATGCTTACTTATAAACAAATTATTCACGTGGCACAATACGAGGCCTCTAATTTCTTTGTGTGTTGGGGAAGCAGCCCACAGCAACAACCTTAACCAGTGCAGTGCAGGCAATCCTGTTAGAGATCTCTTGGTGTTATTTTTGTAGTTCCACAAATCCGTTACTTTTCTGCAAACAGACAAACTCCCCCTACACAAGAGACCTTTGGATTTGAAGCACTCCAGAAAATCCCACATTTAGCACAAAATTTATAGAAGAGGATTAAGTTAGAGGTACAATGAGAGCCCAAGATGCAACAAGACTTGATCCCAACTTGCACTAGGTTTTAAATTTTCTTTGGTAACACCCCTTGAATGAAGGGATGGAACTTGAATGACTAGGAGCATTTCCTAATACGATGGATGTGAATAGCTGGTTTAATAAGATACTTCCCTAATTTTCAGCCCCAAGCCAACCCCTAGTGCCTGAGACCTTGGGGTGTGTCTGCCTTTCTGTGTCAGAAAACAAACAAGTCGTTTAGGATCCATCGGGGTTGTTTATTTACTTTCATCACAAGTTTGCTGCTGCAACTGGTTGTTTTCCACCGCAGCCAGTATCGAGGCTCACGCTGAAGGAGAGGGTGTTAGAGGCTTTCTTGTCTCCTGTGGAGTTCAAACCCTCATTTGGACTCTGTCAAATCCTTTACCCTTGCCAGAGACTGCATTTATCTCAAACCCTAAAGTGCAATTACTATGATTTATCTCTCTTTGGAGCAAATAAGACTTTACCAGGCATTTTCTCCACAGAAGTCTGCAGCTGGGAGCAGAGCAGCCTACAGCCTGTCCTTTCCAGGGCTGTGTTGCATATGCTCAGAAAACTGCCCAGTTTTAACCAGCAACAGCAGTATGAAGTGGCATGAAAGATGAATTATGCCCTCAGCAGTTCTGTTTTGTTGTCCTCCTAAGGGACTTATTTGCCTTTCATTATATTTCCAGGTCCTTGAAATGATCTCCTAAAACTTACAAGTAAACTTGTTTTGCTGGTTGGTGGATGAAAGCAGCTCACCCATCAGAGTGGTCCAGATGGGCTGCAGGGATGTTTGCCCGTGCTCTTGGTTGGGGCAAACAGCTTGATTGTTAAACTGGATGAAATTGTGCCAAGGCAGGAGCTGGCAGGCATGGGCAGCTCTCAGACGAGCTGGATGAAGATTAAGCACGCTTACACTGCTGCTCCCAGTCACTGCAAACTCCCCTCACTGTGGCACTTACCTTGTGGAGGGTCAGAGATGCTTCAGTGGAACTTTGGAGAAGAGGCAGCACAAATTTGGGGGCTGACGAGTCAAGGGGAGCCTGTGTGCAGCTGGAGCTGTGCAGTCCTGTCCAGAACACCCTGATGGAGAGGGGCACTCACAGACATGCACCCCACTGGCAGGGGTGAGGAACCATCAGCCTCAGCTGTGTGAAGGCATCAGCAGTGCTGGCTCTGACTCTGACGTGCTCAGAGCTCACTGTGCACCCACAGACAGGTTTCAGTTTGACTTGTTCTCAGGTTTACTGGATTTGGAAATGGAGCTGGGATCTCTGTATGAGCATATTGTTGTAGATTCTAGTAATTATTTAATTAATGCATATGAATAAAAGATAAGGAGCAGAGGAAAGCCCTCAGATGTGAGACCTTATACTACTAATGGGCATAAAGCCGAGATGAGTTTGTTGTAGGGCAGCTGCTCACTTCTGCCTTCCAGCTCGGGTTGCTGCAGCCAGAGTACCTGTTTGGAGTGCAGTCACTCCAGATTTAGTTCATGGTGCACAATCTTCTTGGCTCCTTGCTGGGATAACAAGAAAAGGCCCATGAGCCTGCACAGCAGCAGCAGCAATGCAGTGTGGTGTTGCAGCACAACTGAGTCTGTGCTATCCAGCACGAAGCTTCTCCCTTCCAGAGGCAAGTGCTCCCAAAAAGAACAGAAAGGCCCAGTAAACACTGGCTTCAAGAAGCTGCTGGAATCAGGCAGGTGCACAGTCAGACTGGAGCTGAAGCTTTCATTTGCCTTTATGAGTTTGCACAAATCTGCTTGGAATAGCTTTGTCCTCTCTGAAAAGGTTTCATGTACAAAGTACTTAGACTCATCAGGAAAAAAAAAAACAACCTTGAAATAGAAATGGCACCTCATGTTCTTTAGCAAAACAGGAGCTTAGAGAGAAAACAGAAGCTAAAAAATGTAGTTTCAAATTCTAGCCCATTATGACTATATTTGTGGGGAACATTTAAATTATCTGAACTGTTTTCCTATATATTCCTTGCTAGTAACAACAGCACCTTGTGACTGGTGATGTCTCATTGCGTTAAAACCCTGAACTTGAATGTCAGGTTGAGCTCAAGGCTTTTCTCTTTAGCTTTTCTGTGAATTGGCTGAACGCAGATCAAGCACAGAGCCCAGGTCCTCAGCAGCAAGGGAGTGGGAAGAGAAGCAGGTAGGAGGATTTTGCATCCCAGTGAAAACCCCCAGACCTGCCATCGTTACCAGAGCTCCTGGTGGCTCCAGTGACTGGGGAGAGGTGGTGTGTGCTGTGGGAACTGCAGCATTTAGCAGCTTCTGATTGGAAACTGGAGGCCATGAATGGGTATGAATATGTTCAAATATGCAGTTTCAGTTCATTCTGTTTAACAGCTCACTCACAAAATTTTCCACAAAAAGATATTTCAGCCAGATAGAATTGTGGTGAGAAATAAAAGCAGAGTTGCAGAGAAACTGGTAACTTCTTAAAAAGAGTAAACTGTCACTGAAACATCTCACTTTCTATTTGAGAGATTAAATCTATGCATGGTGCAGCCATTTTTGCTTTGCCTGGCATAAGATTTGCATGACTCATGGCCAACACTATGCTGGGGACCTAGAAATACAGAATGCAAAAGCAGATGCTGCCTGCTGGCTGGGGGATTCCTGCAGCATCTCTGCAATGATGAGCCTGTTTGATGGGTCACAGAGTGCAGGCAAGTGCTGCCTGTCCCCAGGGGAGGGTATTGATCTGAGGGGTGAGAGACAATGCTCCTGCCCCAGCAGCCAGTCCCAGCTGATGAGGAAGGGTGATGTCATGGATCAAGCAGGAGAAGGCTTGCAGTGAGGAGGGTGGAAGATTTGAAAGGCTGCACAGAGGGATGAGGAGTTGCAGTCCTAATTTGGGTGCCAGGCAGCTCAGCAGATGGCCCAGCAGACGAGTTGCTATGCACCACGGCGTGTGTGAGAACACAGAATCACAGAATGCCTTGGCTTGAAGGGACCTGAGGGACCATCTCATTGCAGCCCTGCCAGGATGCCACCCACTGTCCCAGGGTGCTCAGGGCCCCATCCAACCTGGCCTTGAACACTTCCAGAGAAGAGGCAGCCACAGCTTCCCTGGGCACCCTGTTCAGTGCCTCAGCACCCTCTGAGTGAAGAACTTTCAACATCTAATCCCAACCTGAGGGTGGTGGTGAGGCAGCAGCAGGCACAGAGCCCTGCCCTGTGAGGGGCACAGGTGCCAGCTGTGCCCTCCATCCCCACCTGGGTTCTTTCCTGGCTTGCACACCCAGCTTCCCACAGCAGTTTTTCATTTTGCTGTTCTGCATGCAGCCATCTCCTCCAGCATGCTTTGTCTTCCCTGTCCAAACAGAGCAGAGCCCATCTGCAGCAGTGACAGTGACACCAGAGTCACACCACTGACTTCTCCTGCCTGGGCAGCAGCTCTGGGGCTGAGCTGGCACCTCCCGGGGAGGAAAACCTCCTGCTCTGGGCCACAGAACAGCCTTGCTGGCGTCTTTTGGGGTTATTTCCTGCAATTCCAGTTCTTCCAGCAGTGAAGTCTAGCGGCCAGAGATACTTCGTGTGCCTTCTGTGTGACTCGCACCTTCCCTAACAACTTCAACTCTTTGGCAGTTTTAAGAAAAACCTCAGAAAATCTTGAAAAGTCTCTAAATCTCTTTGTTTAGGAACTGGACGGTTTGCAGCTGACTTTTTCCAGAGGACCTCTTTTGCTGCTTGCTGTTGGTGAGTCCTCAGGGCTCCATTTGCAAATCACCCAAGCACTTAGGGCTAGATCCAGGAAAAAGCATCTTTGTCCCTAATAGCTGAGAGTGGCCATTGACACCTCGCACATTGTGATGCCGCTCAGCACACCAGGGTTAGAAGCTGCTTTTTTTTTTCTCCAGGCTGTTAATTCAGAGCAGTATATTCCAATAATCCATGTTTAGTGAGACAGCAAAAATCTGCTTCAGTAACCAGTTTGTGTGTAACGCTGCTGAAATGATTACCACCGACTTGTTCCAAGAAGCTCCATTTCCCAAGTAATCTGCAGGAAACCCACAGAGATGTGCCGTGATGCATGAATTCAAATCACTCTCATTAGGCTGATAAACATCTCGGATAATCTTGGGGTGAGCGACATCTTTTAACTGTTTCTGGAGCGATATAAACTAAACCGGGAGCAGTTTTGTTTTTATTTTTGGCTGTCAGAGCGTTCCCGTGGATGCTGGTGCCAGCAGGTGGAAGGCAGCTCAGCTATCACAGTAAAAATGCAGGCAGCCTTTGGTTCAAGCAGCAGCAGCAGCACAAGCAGTGGAAATCCCGTCAGGTTCCTTTTGCTATCTCCAAGTTTTAGGAGCACAGTTCAGGTTTTGCATCTCCTTGCTCTTGGTGCATTCACTCCAGTTGTAAACAATGAGATTCTTCAATCCCTCCTATTTTAACTCTGGAGCCTGCACTAAGATTTCCCAGTTTACTAGCTAACTATGGGTCTGATTTTGTGCATGATTTTGTACCCAAGAACAGCTTTAGTTTTCCTTTTAATTGTCAAATAGGAACAAACACAAAATCAGCCATGGAGAAGGAACCCTGGATTAAACAAAGTCGTAATCCAGTTGGAGTCAAGACAATTGGATTATTCTGCTTAATTTTAGTAAAAATTGAAATAAACCACAGTGGAGAGGAGACTGATGTTACAGGATCAAATTAGCATTCAAAGAGATGGACAGAAATGTCCTATGGCATATTTTAAATACTTATTTTGGATTTATTAAAAGATGACTGCTCAAATACCCCAAATTCCTAGATAGGTTTAAAATTCCATTTGCTTTTTTTTTTTTTCAACAATCATTGTTTAAGTTCTGTCTATTATAACCTCATGGCAGTAGCAACGCAATAATATTAGTAAACATCATCATTCTCAATTTAAGTAATAAGGAAGTCACAGAATAAAATATGGACATCTGTGATGGGTTAAAAAAATTAATTCAAACAATCAGTAGGACTAGAAGCTCTTTTAAGTGCCAAATTATTGTTGCAGAAGTATTCTTTTTATCTATGGGTCATGATTTCCAAGAAACAAGTGAAAAATGTAAACACTTCCAAGTATTTGTCCCTTTAGGCATGGGGTGTATTAAAAAACAACATCAAAAAATACTTCAGGGACCGAAAGGAAATTCTGGCCAGGGCATTTTAGACAGAAACCAAGCAAGAAGAAAAACTTGCAAATGGTTTTATTACCTGATTCATGGGAGTTCTCTATTCAGCTGAGTTTTAAAATTAAGTTCCCTTTAAGTTTAAGGAAACTAATTGGAAACCTTCTTCTGTACCAGAATTCAAAGCAGGAGATGGTTGTGGTAATTACTGGCAGGCAAATAGTAAATAGTCTCAGAGGTGAAAAACCACAGAGCTGGAAATCCTGCCTCTGCCAAGCTGGGTCAGATTCCATGCTTAATTACACTGCATGAATAAATTATTGCAAGACAGCTCAAACTCTTTTTTTCAGAAGTGAAAAGGATCATGCAAATTCTTACTTTTGCAGAGTGAAGTGTGCAAAAGTGTGTAGCATCATGACTCTGCTGCATTATTGGTTTAGAAGTACCCTTTTGAGTAATACAGGTAAAAACATTGCCTCCAGGCTGGATTGTGCAAGTTATTTAAGCATCTAAATTAATTTTGCTTCCTAGATGTGTTCTTTGATGGTGGTTTGATCCATAATAAAAAGGCAGTAAGGGGTATCAAGGATAGTCTGAGTATCCATGCTGAGAGGGTGAAAGAAAATCAGCATCACACAGTCTTTCATGGATGTGAGCATTAAATATTGGCACTGGCACTGTTTCATCTGCAGCAAGAAGCACATTGGAATTCCATATAAGTCAGGACGGTTGATTTTTTCTTGAAAATCTCCTGGAACCCAGCTGAGCAAATACTGTAAGTTTTGGAGCTGCCTGGCAAAAGTAATCTTTTACGTTTCTCCTCAAGTCTTCATCTGTCCAGCTTCTGCTGATTGCACACAAAACCAGCCATGGCAGCACCACAGGGAGGGCCAAAGGCAGAGCAGAATTCTTTGGGTTGTGCTTAGCACGGACCATACCCATCAGAAACCACCGAGTGTGAAATCAGAAAGTGGCCACTGTCTGGAATTTTTCTGTCTGTTGCAATCCTTGAAATTTCCCCAAGAAAATCTGGTTTGCTGGGCAAGGAGTAGTGTCATCAAAATCTTCCTTGCCTTCTTTGGAAGCTTTTTCAGTATTTCTTTATATCTTACAGTCAACCCATCAGCTCTTGGTGTTTGTTGCTTTTCACCTTCCCTGGTTTGAGACACCACATTGTATTGCTTGTCTTTACCATGCATAGGACACGTGGCTTTTTGTGTGTGTCTGATTATTCTTGTAACCTGCTGGAGCCAGAAAAGAAATTTTTCTCCTTGTTTCTCTAAGGCCAGGATGCCATTCTTAATTTTCCCTTGTGGTACTGTTTTCTCTCTCTATGGTCTTCCCTCTAAATCAGAGTCTCTGGGAATGGAAGAGGCACTTCCCATGGTATGTTCCTTGGAAACAGCTCCCTGGGATTCTGCAGTAACTCTTAACACAAACATCAAGACAGCATCACCATATCGTTCTTCCTGGGCATTGTAAAGCAATAAAAAAATATATTTTCTGCTAAGAAAAGGCTTTTCTGTCTGCAGAAGGACTAGAATTAAAGGCTTACAAGCTCACATTTGTCTGTCTTTTGCCTGTCTTTTGCCACCTCTCTCAGCCTGCTTTTTAAAGCCTCCTGAAAGCACCAGCCGTGGGCCAGTGCCCTCTGAATGGGCACATCTGTGCTGCAGCCACCTTAACTCTGTGCCTGGAAAACCTCTGGAATGTTAGGGCTTAGAATCCACTCACTTCTGCCTGCTTCAGCATCAGTGCTGGTGTGACACAGATCTCTGTCCTGACTGAGCTCTGGGGGTGTTTTACCTCCAGCAGGCTTCGTTTAAAGCCAGCAATTAGTCTGGAGTGTCAGTCAGCACATCAGCAGCACCCATCCCGCTGCAGCACACAGCTGCATGCTGCTTGCTGCACTGGACCCTCACAGGGAACATTTACAATCTCCTTGGCTGAAAAACACGGTAAGAAAGAGTCGTAAGTGAAGGAGAAGAGTAGGAGTAATTCCGCATTCAGTTCTAAATTTGTGTCAAGTGTGGGATGAGGTTTAAAATAAGAAAAGATAATAGTTGGGGTTGTGTTGTTTCTTTCCACCTTTTAGTAAAGTCGTTTTTGATCATAATCCTTGCTTCTTTGAAAACGTAACATCAAGTGATGGATCTTCACTGAAGTGTTTCATGAGTTAAACTTGAATTTGAAAGTTAGCAGGAAGTGTCACCTGCTCTTGCATTTATTTCTATGTTATTTTTTTCATGCCTGACCAGAAAAGGGTAACATGCAAATGTCTCTTAGTGGTTTAAACAAATAAGCATGAAGACTAAAAAAAGGAAAGCAGTTACTGCTTTCTGTGTACAAGCCCTGCTTTCAGAAGTCTCTTTTATATCTGCTGCCTGTGAGTATGACTCCATTTTTACTCAACAATATTCTGCATTGTTGGGGTAGGAGGGATCAGGGGAAGGGATTTCACTGGCTTGGTTTTCTCCTTGAAGGGAACTCCTGCATTATTCCTCCCCTGGAAACCAGCAAGGACATGGGGAATGGCACAAGGGCAAACCTTGTCTTTCCCTATAGAATCCAAAAGATTTGTTATTCAAAACATCCACAGTTAATCCACAGTAGGAAGCTGTAAAGGTTGCACGGTGCCCATCCCTGGAAGCTCCTGGCAGCACCCGTGGTTTTACAATGTCCTTTCTGTGTTCTGTTCCCTGCACTGTTGCTGTGAACAGCGCCCAGGCAACAAGAGCAACACCTTAAAAGAAAATCTCTTTTCTCATTCAGGGCCACCCTTTTGGGGTGTCATGTGCAAGAATTATCTCAGCCCACGCAGTTCAGAATTTCTCTCCTCTGTGCAACTCTGGCTTCATGTTTGTAGACAGTTATTTTGCACTGGTGTGTTTTAATGAAAGCCAGAAGAAGAAACAAAAACTTCATTATATTTTTCCTTTTCCTCTTTAGTGTATTAGGTTGGGGTTTTTTCAACCTTGAGATTCTGGATTGAATTTAATTTCGATCTTGTTCAGTTAAGATGAGACACACAGCTTTAGAGAACTGGTAGCTGCCTGCAAGTGAGCTTGGCTGCTCCTGTTACACATTTTATTGCATCTTGTTCTGCTGGAAGGTTTGATGCTTCCAGACTGGTGGTTTCTTTCTCGTGGTTTACAAGTGAATCATAAAGATCTTGCTCCATTGTATTCTGATCTTTTTTATTTGCTGATAATACACACCTCATGGCCCTCTAGTTTAGCAAAATTGATTTTATAGAAAATAAATAGGAGCACAACTGAAGGATCAACAACCACTGTCTATCTTTAAAACATGTATTATTTGCTGTAATATATTTGCTTGTTATTTGTGATTGATCTGGTCTCTCATATTGCACTTTAGCTTTTGGGTCATGTACTTGAGAAGTGTTTGTCCATTGAGCCATCTGTCTTTACAATATCCTAAATAATCAAAAGAGATAGTAAATTCTGAGGTTTTTAGGGAGAGGAGCTGAAGAATGCATTGTGGTGAAGCAGCAACACAATGCAGCCTTGCATAAGCAAATGTATTTTGGTTAAAAATAAAACGTGACATTTCTGAGATGCAAGGTAATTAATCTGACTACATTATGTCTTCTTCTAGAAGGCCCTACTCCTTCCAGCATGAGGTTGCTAATTACTGCCACAGCTGAGAGTGAACTGACCACTGTTGCAGGAATAGGAAGAACTGGAAGTGCAGAGGAGGTCTAGAGCTTGAACAGCCTCCTAACTTCAGAGCTCTCTGAACCATTCAGATTATGAATACCCAGGAGAGGAAAGATCCTTCATGCAGTCCTTCAGCCTCCAGTGGGTTTACAAAGCCTGTGGGGTGCAGTTCTGTTTGGGGGCTGCCTGTGCTCAGGGAAGCTGTGCAGCACCCACCCCTCTGCATCTCCCGTGGAGGGGCTGAGCACTCACAGCATCTGTGCTGAGCTGAGCATCCCTGAGGTGTTCGGGAATGAACGGCCCTGTTGTCCAGCTGAAATTCCTTTTCCTAACTATAGGTAAAAAATAAGTGTGTGATTCAGAGTTTGGCTTCAGCTGACCCATGGGTCGAGCTGCTGTTGTTTGTTTTTGTAATTACTATAGTTACCCTGGAAGCACTCGGGGCATTTAGGTATTATGACTGCAGAAAGCCAGAAATAACTAGCTGGAATAAAAGTGTTAATAGTCTGATGGCTGTGTGTGAGTCACAGCCACAGTGGCCTTTAGACAAAAGAGAGATTGCTCTGAGAGCAGCAGCAGAGAAAGCCCTTCCTCTCTCTTCCACTCATTGCAGGTCGGATTTAAACTTCCTTACTCAGAGCACAAACAGATCTCCATTTCCACAGCCCCCGCTCCCACAGGCCAAGACCCTTATCACAGAATCACAGAATCACTGAGGTTGGATCAAAACCTTCAAAATCATGGAGTCCAACCAATTAACCCAGCACTGCCAAGCCACTAAACCTCATCTCCAACTACCACATCTACTCTTATTTCAAACGCCTCCAGGGATGGTGACTCCACAACCTCCAAATACTTCAGGGATCATTGCAAGGCTTGCAGAAGCAAACCCTGCCTCACTCTCCGCTGAACCGGGGGGAGACTTCTTCCCATGCAGCTCCCAGACAGACAGAAAGGGGTTAATTGTGCTGCTGGTTTTGTATGGCCTATTTGCAAATGAAAACTATTGGATGTCAAACATTCAATACAGAAAGATTTCCCTCTCATGCACTGTTCATGCATGGTGCTTGCTTGCTTTTGGTGCATGGCTTTTGCTTGAGAAGAGGAAGTGTCCCCTCAGTTTCGTACCATGCAAAATGTGTATCTGTCAAATACATACTGTGAAATATGAAAGGAACTCTTCCTCTGAAGGGAGAATATGGTTAAATAGGTTAAATAACTTCACTTAGTTGGAGTCAAGATTCTCTTTTAATCGTGCCAGGTGCTGCTCACACTTTAGGCAGTGAAAGTGGCAGGACAATGGCAAAAACATAAGCAGGCTCAATTCCTTAAATTTTAGTTTAAATGAGGTCAAAGACTATTCCTGAGCTTGCTGTGAAGCATGTGCTTCAGCGCTTTCTGGAACTGGGACCTAAATTTGAAAGGCAAATTATTTGGTCATAAATGATTGCACATTTTTTTGGTACCCTCAGGAAACAGCCTTTGACAGAAGAGATTCTGTCAGGCTGAATTTCAGAAGTTATCTTTTGGACGTGAGAGATAAGGACTCTTCAAACCGTGTCCTCTGGAGCCTCAGGATCTACGTAGAGTGTTTGTTTGCTCAGTGCTCAAACAAACCTTTATCTCACATCACTTTTTACGGGATTCAGTTAGCAAAACCAGCGAGTGTGAACTTCACACTTCTGCTTACAGCTGCTGCCACCATCCCTGCTCTGCAGGCAGGGCAGATCGTGTGGAGCCTGGCTGTCAGGTGATGAGACAGCAGCACAGCTTCCTGCTGCTGGAACTGGGTCAGACAGTGACACCAAGGGCTTGGTGAAGTGTGAGACCTTCAAGAATGGGGCAGGAAGTTCTCGGCTCTGCAGCCAGCCTGCTTTTTGCAAAGAATCCCCGAAACTTCATGAGAGTGCACACAGACATTGAGGGTGATGTAACGTGAGAGTTGTTTGGTGCTGTGGGAGAGCCTCTCGATGTGGAAGAACCAAGCAGGGCCGTGGTGTGGGATGCCTCCCTGGGTTTGTGTTGCAGTGCAGAGTGTGTATCAGGATCGCTGCCAGTGGCCCGAGAGCACTGGATGCCAAAACCCTGGGGTGCTTTGTGATGGGTTGTGAAACCGTAAGGAAAAAGATCTGCAGTCTGAGGGAGTCTGAGTAACAACAGTTCTCTTCTGGGTTTTGTTCTCCTGGTGTAGTAGAGAAAAGCTAAGCTTACAGGGAGTTGAGCTGCAGTGTTTTACATCTTTTTGTGGTGGTATTTCTTTGGGGGATTTTTTTGTTGCTTTCTTTATGGTAAGACTGCTCTCACACCTCCACACTCCATAATGGGGTTGTGCCTGGAAGACACCCCCGGTGCTGACCTACTTCACACGTGCTCATCAAAGTGTGAACGGCACATATAAACCATGACCCGGTCTTTTTAATGATGAAGTGATATCAGGCATATCTGCGTGTTTGTTCTTCGATGAAGCTCTGGCTGTGCCCGAATTGTGGCTGCAGCCACCAGCTCAGCGTCTGTGAGAGCCCAGGGAAAGCCCCTGTGCATGAGGGGCTCCACAGGCTCTGTTAATGTGCATTATTCTCAGAGTCCTTGTGAAAACGTGGTAGCTGCCTGCTGTACCACAAGTAAAATAATTGAGTTCAGTTGTTGGAAATAAGGTGTGGTGAGAAAGATTAATTACTCAGCCCTCAGATTCCTGTTAATCTGTGGGTTAACAGATGCACTGTGTTCTGACAGTCCATCGCTGTCTTTTTGACTGAGGGTAGAAAAAGAGCAGTGCATGCAACACCATTGATCACAGGCTGCAAGTTTTGTTCAGTCTGGGAGCTCTAGTAATTTTTATTTTTAATTTCAACAGCTCCCCCTCATGATACTTTCCCAATCTAGTCCAGTCATCCTGAGGAAGTTTCCCTATAAAGAGTATTAAATCACATAGAATAGTGTTAACACAGATTTTTATAATAGCTTAAATGAGAAAGTGTAAATCTTTGAATACAATTGTAATTTCTTAGTCTCATTTTTTGCCACAGGTACTTTTCCATTTATTTCCTTGAAATACAGTTTCATTAGTTGATGTGCAATAATTTACCACTAAGTGGAGTTTTTAGGATAAATGTAGTGCTTATTTCTGCTAACAGGCATACTTTATCTCCATCCATTAATATCAAGGCATTGGTTGTAGTTTAATATACAATTACTCATGTTCTTTATGTTACAATTTTTATGTTAAAGAGGTGTCACTGTGAAAAGCTTGCTTTCCCCAACAAGGATTATTTTATGTGACTTGAAACAAGTTGCATTAGAATAAAACTGGAAAAATATACAAAGGTATTTAAACACTTAAAAATATTTTAAATTAATGAATTATATTAAATTACCTACAAAAAACTAGGTGGGTTTTCTTTGTTAATTTTTCGCTGTTTGGGTTGCAAATTTTTTTTCATAAAACCTTATTCAAAATTCCAGTCTGTTTGACACTTCCTATTTAAAAAGAAGTAAGTGAAATATATGTTGGAGCCAGAACTTGATGCAAAGAGAGAAAGAGTGCAGTCGAGCTTCCTTGTGCTGCCTGAGACCTGCTGTGCACTGAGGCTCAAAGGCTCAAGTGTTACCCTCTTACTGTATTATCCATTATAAATCAGATTTGCTGATACAAATCACTCACACCCTGAATTCCCCTGAGGCTGAAAACCTGTGAATGGTGTCTTTGCACAGAAGTGTTGAGTGTGTTGAACTGGTGTGTTGGGATTTGTCAGCAACAGAAACGTGACTTGGCTTTGGGACAGCTCTGCTCTTGCTGGGCAGGAAGATCCCAGTTTTTATTTCTTACCCGCTGTGAAACCCACAGCCCAGATCCAGGCTCTGCAGAGTGGGGAGAGCTGTTTGTCCCTGTCCTTAGCAAGCAGCACCAGGGAGGGAGGGCTGACAGCTCCAGCAGTGCCTGCAGAGCCCCAGCCCAGGAGAGGGGGCCTTCAGCTGGGCTGGATACAGCCTGAGTATCCCTTGGGGTGTACCAGGGGATCTCCAGCTGGCACTGCTCTGGGCCAGAAGAGTACAAAATCACCATTTCCAGTCAAGGATCCTGCCCACCAGGTGCTCTATGTTCAGTTGTTCAAAGGAGTATCGGTGAAGGGCCATTCCTACTCCAAACTTCAAGGAAGGAGAGTCAGAGGCAGCCAGGCTGTGAGTGAGTCACACAGGGATACTCTAGCACACATCTTGTACCTGGTGGTTTTGAGTACTGAGGGGTAAAATACAAGAAACAGCTAAAGGCTTGCCTAGAGAAGGCTTTGTTTGAAGTACATTTCCTTAATTCTTTGGGAGATCCCAACAGATGTGTTGAATGTTGTGCTGAAAACATCTAGCCTGTCAATGTCACCTGTAAAGGCTGCTAGAAGCCAATTTGAGATGGAACAAAAGAGATGCAGAAGGGCATCAAAAGATGCAGGAGAAGCAGAGCAGCCCTCAGCTGAGCTCGGTGCCTGCCCAGTGTCCCTGCCTGGGCTGGAATGGTGGAGGAGGAGGGGGAGGCTTGCACAACGATTGCTTGCTCTCATCATCCCCAAGGATCAATTTTCAGAGCATTACCTACTTCCCCACACATGCAGACACACACACGTCACTGATGCAGGGAGGATTTATAAGTTACCATCTGAGGAATCGCTATCAAAACACAGACACCATTT
The DNA here is from genome assembly GCA_013401135.1 of Cettia cetti. Classification (NCBI taxonomy): domain Eukaryota; kingdom Metazoa; phylum Chordata; class Aves; order Passeriformes; family Sylviidae; genus Cettia; species Cettia cetti. Next base: position 71,705 of record VZUI01015913.1, on the reverse strand, counting down.
GCTTTAGGGTTGTTTGTGGTTCTCCAGTAATGGCTAATGCCCAAAGCCAGAAACAGTTGTTCTACTGGGGACAATGTATAGTGCTCTCAGCTTATTTTTCTCTGAGGCACAGCTGTGTCTTTGGGCTCCTTTAAATCTGTCTTCAGCTCGGTCCCGGGGCAGAGGCTTTGCTTTCTCCATTCTGAGCCAGCCCGACAGACACAGCTATCTAGCAAGCCAGACTAGCCCTCTCCAGCACAATCGCAGGAAGTTATTCCAAGCCTCAGACAAATCCCATTTCTATCTCTGGAAGAGTAAAAGGTCAAAAAACACGAGGCTGTAGCTGTGCCAGCAGCACCAGCCCCAGCAGTCACGGCCGACGGCGGGGCTGAGCAGAGGGGACGCCAGTGTCCCACCACAGCCCTGCCGTCCTGCCAGCACCAGGGCTCCTGCCCAGGAGCCTGCAGGAGCCCCGAAGGGCTTCACAGCCTGCCTCATTCCACGGGCAGCCCCAGGAGAGGGAGGAAAGCAACGCATAAGGAGCAGGTTACCAAAGCAGCCTTGCCCTGGGAGCCAGGAGCCCGCTGGTCCCGCCTACCATATTACTGTTGGCATCCAGCCACATCCCCATCCTCTCCCAGCAGTAGGCAGCGTAATTAGCACAAGTCCTGATTAGCTCTTGCCCTCTGCTTGCAGCGTGCTAGCAAAACAGGAGGTTTCTAGGGCTCTCTGCAGTTCTGCAGCAGCAGCCAGAGGTGCCAGCTCTCTGAGCTGCCCCGGCCAGCCAGGCTTTGGACACTGCCGTGGCACTGGCAGCTGCTGCAGGGGGAGCAGGGATGGGAGGCATTGTCTGCCATCGTTTCTACTGCTCTCATAGGATTTCAGGAACGGCCTCTTCCCTCCTGTTGCTTTGCTGGCTTTTCTGCTTGGCTTTAGCAAAGGAGACACCTCGCAACAATGCATACAATGGCCGGCCCGCGGCCCGATGATTCAGAATGGGATGGGGCTGCTCCACCCCGAGAGAAAACTAGGTCTGATTTTGAGAAGCCCTTGCTGGGGGAGCTGTGCCTTCCTCATGCTGGGAGCAGGGGTTTGCTGTCAGCCTGTGCTGTGTGTGAGCTGCTGCGGATGAGGCTGCTCCTCTGTGCCCTCCTCCCCGCAGAGCTGCAGCGCCCAGTCCTTTCTCTGCTCTTTTTAAATTTCTCCTTCTTCCTTCAGCTTTCCTGCTCCTCCCAGTCTTGTCTTTCCAAATTTTTTTTGCTCATTTTGGACTCCCCTACTCTCCCTTTTTAGCTCTTACTTTAACTCTTCCTTTGAAAACCCTGATTATTCTGTAGTCCTGCTTTGCCCCTAGAACATGAACACCCTTGAAACGTCCTCTCTAAACAAAGCCCGCATCCCTTCTCCCATCACTACCTACAAGCACCAACAGCCTGTTGATACCCACACGCTGCCCCTCCTAAAATAACATCAGGCAGGAGCCTAAATGACAGAGCCATGGAGCAAAACATTGCCTGCTAAAACAGAAGTGGATTTGGGACCTGTTATAAAAAGAATAATCTGCATGGCTCCCCAGCACCACATTTCAACTGAAGGCAGCCACGGGGAAAGTCTGCTTTGTTTTTCTCTAATAGGCTGAGCACTGCAGCTTCAGTTGCACACGGTTTCTTTGTTGTGAGTGTCTCCACACCCTCCCTGAGATCAATGCTCTCAGCAGGGCTTTCTTAGCCGGTGAAGGCACTGACTGTCCACCATTTGCGCTCTTTGAAACAAGCTGGAAGCACATTGTCGGGCACAAACCTTCAGTTATTTAACCATTCTGTGGCTGGGGCATCACTGGTGAGAGGAAGAGAACTCAACAGTGGCTGGGAAGGGAGCGCAGTGTCCTCAACCCGGGAGGGCCCCGGATCAACTCTGCTTGCACACTCAGCTGATCAGGAAATGGTCATATCTGTGGAGAGTCTGGAATTTTTATGTGTCTGCAGTTTGGTTGGAGCAGATCTTAGCGTGTAACGCTGTCTTGGCATTTCTGCTGCTAGTTCCTCTGCATTCATTAAGCTCTCCTATAGGATTAGAGGCAATAAAACCCACTTCAAAACTGAAAATTATTTCAAAATTCAGCAGAGGAACTCCAAGGCAGCTGGAATTTCACTTCAACTCCTGTTTTGCAATTCAAGTTGACGGCATTCAAGCAGTTCAAGTATTAGCATCAGCCACACATTTGCTTCCTTCAGAAGCATATGCAAGCACTGCAGACTGTGCAGATGACTGTACACTTTTGGCTTTGAAGGTTTCTAGAATTTGGGCTGGCTGAGGTATGGTTTTAAAGCCAACTGACCAACTCTTCCCATCAAAGGAAAGCAGAACACACCTTGAGTCATTACCAAGGTCATGTGGGGGCCTTTCACCCCGACAGAGCAGCATGGTTGGGGTTGCATCAGCCTGGGCTGTCACTAGGACTAGAGCCAGATGTGCCTCAGGTGCCCCAGATGTACCTCAGGTGCCCCAGATGTGCCTCAGGTACCCCAGATGTGCCTCAGGTGCCCCAGATGTACCTCAGGTGCCCCAAATGTGCCTCAGGTACCCCAGATGTACCTCAGGTCCTCCCCAGACACCAGCACACAGGGGGAACAAGTGTAAGGATGTTTCCCTCAGGGCAGGAGGTGACTGTGCACAAAGGTGGTGGCACTGACCTGCTGTGACCAGCTGGGAGGGCACAGGTCACCCTGAGGTGAGGCAGGGGAATGGGCAGGAAAGGGGGTCCCAGAGAGCTTGTGCAGCTCTTCATATTCCCCTTTTGCTGGCATGACAGACCCTTAGAGCGCACGTTCATGGGACACAGCAGCCTGGGTGTGAAGGACCCCTCATTTTCACCTGCAGACACCAGGAGGGCACGAGAAGGCTTCTCCCTGAAGCACACCCCACCTGTCTCTGCTTCTCCCCAGCACCAGCAGCAGGGCAATGGCACATCATGACACAGAAGCAGTCCACAGTCACTTCTCCTCCTTCCTGATCCTTTCTCTGGCTGCTTCCAGGGAGCCCTGGTGAGAGGAGGCAGCCAGCAGCATGCACAGAGCAAATGATGCAGTCACAGTCTGCATCCACATCCTTACTGCTCCCTGGTGACCTCCTTCTCTGGGTGTAGCTGAGAGTGTATAAACCACAGGAAAAAAAAAAAAAAAAAAGGGATGGGGAAGGGAGGAGAAGAGATAGAGAAGAAGTTGCAGAAAAGCAGAAATAAACGCTGTAGTTTTGAAAATGCTTGTGGAAAAACCCAGCTGGCTCATTGTCCTCACTTTTGTAACAGTAACATTGATCCTATTTCACCATCCCACAAGCACATTCTGATAGCTTTATTGTTTGAAAGGGACATAGATCCACATAGGCTGCACCACATCACTGCCTTCAACCACGTTTACCAGTTTACATTACAAAGAATCTGGATTTTGGTGTTTCATAGATTACTGTGCTGACAGGTTGAAAAATGATAGAAAGGGAGCTATTACCCTTCTCCCACATTGCTCATATTTAAGACATTGCTGAGCACATTAATTGCACGTTGTTCCCAATACATCAAGCTGAACTTTCATTTCTGAAATCTGTCTTTACTCCCAAACTGTTCCACTATTTGTGGAGTTTGGCAGTGAGTTTTACTCCTGCTGTACTCACAAAAAAAGATCTGCATTACAAATCCCTGTCAACTGGCTGAGCATAACCCCAAAGAAAAGGCACCTGCTCAGGAAAGCTGCATCTTCACCCTTACAGGAATGAACCCTTCTGGGTGTGAAATCCACGGGATTCTGCAGAAATGAGTGCTTTTATTTTTCACTCTTTCCTCTCCTTTCTGTCTGGGGAGGCCCTGTTGCTCTCCCCTGGCCTGAGCAGCCCTCCCAGGATTGTGGGAGCTGGCCTTTCACAGCACAGGGAGCACCACAGCCAGCTGGTGAGGGGCTGTTGGATGGCACCTGTTGGAAATCTGGAGGCTGAAAATTCCAGGTTTTCTGGTTTAAAAGACTCTGACCCCCAGGCAAGCCCTGCATTGACCTGAGGCCGTGGAACAGCTCCCAAAATTGAGTAACAGCACTGGGGTTGTGGGTGTTCAGTTTGAATAGAAGTGTGTGGTATCACAGGGTGAAAAACTTAAGAGTTTAAGGTTTTAGTATATAATAATGTATGGGGCAAGATGTAGGATTTGGGGCATTGTCTAAGTCCTTCTTCACCTTCTTCTTCATGGGTTTGGGTGTTTTTTCCTAATTGGGTGAAAGGGGCTGCATTGCTGGCCTTGGGTGGTCATTATTGGGTCAAAAATATAAATACTATAGCTGTCATCTCATCATTGAGTGATTAGCACTTAAATAACCTTGGAAAGAGTCAGAGGCATCCATTTTACCTCCATTTTCTACCTTGCTAGTTAGAGCTCCCAGCTCGTGGGGCTGTAAATAGATGAGAATTCATAAACACTGAGTCCAACACAAAACTGACTGCCATGTATTAATCCCAGCTCTAACACAAGGAAAAGATAAGAAAACCTACAGGCACCCACCCTGAAAGATGGGTCCAGCCACCCTGAGAGGTGGGTGCAGCCACCAGAGATGGATACAGCCACCAGAGATGGGTGCAGCCACCAGAGGTGGGTGCAGCCACCAGAGACGGGTGCAGCCACCAGAGATGGGTGCAGCCACCAGAGACGGGTGCAGCCACCAGAGGTGGGTACACAGCCAGGCAGAGCAGTCCTTGCTTTACATCCTTTTAGTGCCACAATGAATTTGAGCCTTCTGCACCACAGAGACAGCAGGACAACACCCAGTGCTGGGCTGGGCACATCCCTGAGTGGCACCAATGTGCTGCCCTCGGGCCAGCAGTAGGAAAATGGTTTGGGGCATCCTGAAGTTACTGCCTGGGTGTGCACTGTGTGGTCTGAAATCCTCGATGTCCAAGCAAAGCTGGGTTTGGCAAGTCTGGGGCATTTCCTGTGAAATTAATCATGGCCCATAGTTTTAAATGCTGCTGTGATCAGAGTGCAAGCCTGTAAATATGCTGGGATACCAGAATTCAGAGTGTTAAAAGTGTGCAGCATGCCAGAAGTAATTGTTTTCCTTCTGCAGCCCGTTATATTCAGATGTTGAGGAAATGATTTAATATTTCTGAACATGTTGTGATTTCATCATTTGGTTCAGCAAGGGAAGTTTGAGAAGTCATGGAAATGAAGATAAACTTTACATATGCTCTTAGGACCTTATTTGCCATGCTGAGTTTTTTCAATAGCAGTCCTGTACAGCAAGAGCCAGCCCTGGCCACATTCACATCCCCAACCCAGGCAAAAGTCGCAGCAATAACAGGGGGCTGAAAAAGCTTAAAGCTTAAATTGCAAATGTGATTTGCAGTGGGAAGGACTAGTCCCAGGAGGTGAAAAGAGAAAGGGCTGATGATGAGGAGGCTTCTTCATGAGGGGAAAAAGATGCAGACACTGATCTCCTGTCTGGTGACCTGCAAGAGGACCAAAGAGCACCATGAAGCTGTGCCAGGACAGGTTTAGGTTGGATATCAGGAAAAACTTCTTCACCCAGAGGGTGGCTGGGCACTGGAGCAGCTCCCTAGGGAAGTGGTGACAGCACCAAGGCTGACAGAGTTCAGGAAGTGTTTGGATGATGCTCTCAGGCGCAGGGTGTGCCTCGGGGATGGTGCTGTGCAGGGCCAGGAGCTGACTCCATGGCCCTTGTGGGTGCAGGCTGTTGTGTGAGCAGCTCTGGGCCATTTCTGCCCTTCAGCTCGTTCCCAGCTCCTCAGGAGCATTGTGCTCCACGGGCAGCGTGAGGCAGGCAGGGCACTGAGGAAAAAAGCGATTTTTTCTGCAGGATTTCCCAGCAGCATTCCCTTCCCAGAGCTCAGTTATCTCCCAAGCATGGGAAGTTTACACAAGCAGTGTTTGGATACTCCAGCTGACTTTAGCCAGCTGACTTTGTGAAACACACCTGAAACATCAAGGACAGGGAGCTCACAGGGTGCTGCTTCTCCAAACCCTTCATCCTGAAACCCTCTTTCCTTGGATGTCACACGGGGCCCAACAGCAACAGAGAAAGTACTGACAACTCAGAGAGAATTCTTAAACAGAAAAAAGAAAACCTGGCACAAGGAGCATTGTTTATATCTTTCCTAACATTTATGTATTTTAAAATAAAAAATGACAGGCAGTGGATGGTGCATATTAGGAGCCATGTGAGTGATGAACACTTTAACACAAACCAAGGTGAACAAAACAATAAGTCTAAAAATATTTTAAAACTAGTTCTGCCTCCTGTCAAGTGTAAAGCAGAGACTAATTTAAGACAGCTTTTAAAGAAGTAACCCCAGGTGTGGAGATGTAACACTGCCTAGAGAATAATTAAAGGTTAAGCATCACAATTTGGTTCATGAGAAGACAGGGGAAAACTGCAGAACTGCAATCAAAATAGAATTATGAATTCCATAGTGTAGCTGGTTTTGAAATTAACAACGGGGTGTAAAACCAGCTATGGAGCACCTTCAATTGAGGTTGTAGAGGTTCAACTCAACCAGCTTTAAAGGAAGCATGGGCCACCTAAATATAACTCCTTTAAAAAACACCAGTACTTGTGTATGTGCCATGTAGAGACTTCATCCAGCACACTCCACCGTCTGTTTTGGTTTGTGCCTTGCCCACACACTCTTAAATACAATTATAATATTTACTAAATAGGTCTGACAAATAACTCTTAGTTTATAATCTGGTTTGTTTTCTGTAAATATTCACCGAGGGAATCTGGCCAGTGATGACTGGCTTTGGCTGAGCGTCTGAATCACACAGCACTGCTTCCAGTTGGAGGCTGCACAGACCTGAACTGCATTTCTGGGACAAACACAGACCTTTCCAAACTTCACTTTATTTCACCCTAGTTCCTTTGTCTTCTGGTTGCATTCCCACAGCTGTCCCAGTGCACCAGACACTGTCACTCCTGCAGGAGCCCTGGCAGCCCACCGTGGTGCCCAGCTTGCCCCCCTGCCCGTGCTGCCGTGAGAGCTGGGTGTTTGTGAGAGCTGGGTGTTCGTGCTGCACAGTGCCCTGATGGTATGGCCAGGGTGCGAGCTGTGGGTGTGCCTGCCTTCCCCCTAACAGGGCTTTTACCATGCCTGAAGTCAGCAGCAGATATTTGCCCTTTGGCTGGAGAGAAATCAGTTGAGGGCAGCCTGTGTACAAGCCACAAAACCCAGGCTGGACCCATGAAGGGAGAGTTCATCTTCTGATGTGGTTGGTAGAAATTCTCCTCGTAAGTCCAGAGGCAAATTTCCTTTATTCAGATCATTTCTTCATATCGTGTTTCCATTTTTGGGAATCTCTGAATTTCTCAAAGCTTCCTGTCAAGAGGAGGACCTGGCCCCCTCAGAGCAGTTGAAATGTCACCGCAAAGGCCGGGTGCTTCCCACGGGACTGATTCAAGCCAGCACTTGGATCCCAGAGGAGATCTCTGAGTCTGTATACCTTGGAGCATGCAATTAAATCAGTGCCCCCCTCCACATGCCTAAAAACAGAGCTCATCTGGACACTGTATAGCTGCTGTTGTGAGATTGGACCTGTTCCTATTTTTCTTTCTATCTTTGTCCATGTGTGCAGAAAGGTTGATTCTTATTTTCAACAAAAGTGACCTGTTCTCCACGGCAAGTCCTCCCACACATGTGCTCCTCCTCCTTGTTTTTCTGCCTGCCTCCCGCACACTTCCTTTCTCCAGGCAATCTTAGGAGTGAAATGAAGTGCAAAGGTCAAAGCCTTTGTGGCATGTAGCCGTGAAGCCAATAAGGATATAAAAATATAAAAAAGAACAGCCCAGATTTGGCCTGAAGGGGATGTGGAGGCTCCTTACTCCTTGTGCACCCAGATCAGCTGAGCAGGACACTGAACGTGGGGGCATTTCCTCAGCCTCACTATTATGATCAGGCAAAAGTGCTGCAGACTAAACTTCTTGCAGCTTTTATTCTGCTCCTGCTGGCTACTCTGCTTTCCTTCAGTATGTCTGACAGGGTGTTGTTGAATACTTTTTTTTAAAAAAGAAAAAGTGGTGCTGTGGTCCTCCAGTAAAAGAGTCACTTTGCCCAATTTCCTGTTTATGCTGGAGCTGCAGCATCATGTGAGCACAGACAGTTGTAGATAGGCTGGCGACTGTTGCTGACCTCACACCACATGTTCAGTTAACAAGGTGAAACAGCAAAATTCGCTCTGTTTGTGTAAAGAATACTGAGAAAACTGCCAGTTCCAAGTAAAACAGAGGGAGAGGGACTCCAGATAGCCCGAGGCAGGGCGCAATCTCCAGGCAGTTTTTTCTGGTCTTTAACTGCTTTGCACATCTGTATTCACATTGTGCTTGCAAGTGACAAGAAAGGGGATTAGCCCCTACTCCTCTCCTTAGCAAAGCAGGTTTGGAGGCCTTCCATAAAAGCTATTAGTTTGGCAAATTTGCTGAAAATTTGTCCAAACTCCAGTCCCTTTGGTATATACATTTTCCTATACTTGTTTCCAAAAAGACTGAAGACTCCTGTGACTTAGCTACGTTCAGTTATTCAGCAGATGTTTATATCCGGCATTTGTATTTCAGAATTCTTGTTTCTTAAACAACCTGGGAGCAACCTATTTTTCATTAAGATCTCGAAGATTCATGCAGAGGCTTCTAAAAATCCTTTAAGACTCTGCAAGACTTTTGGGTTAAAGTAATTTTAAGAAATGAAAATTTACCTCTCTTCAAGGTTATATCTTATTACTGAAGTTCGTATTAAAGAATTTATTGTGAATAAGTCAGGAGGATCTTAAGAGTTTCCAGACCATCTTACACAAGTACTTTTTATGTAGAAGTAGGAATTCCTGTCTGGCAACTTAAAGCTTCAGCAGCACTTTTTCTACTTACAGAAAACAAAGTTAATGGTTAAATCCAAGAAAACCTGTGTCAGTGTATTGTTTCTCCTTTCTCTCTGTTTTCAACTTGTTTCTGTAAAAAGCCCAATCCTGCATCCTGAGAAATCCAAATTTTGTTTTTTAGCTGACCAGAGGAGTGGCGCCAGGCCAGACCAGCAGATCTCTGTCTGCCAACCTCTCCCACCTTATGCAGCTAAAAATGGGTTTCAGATGCAGAAGTGCAAATTGGCTGAAGCCAAACACACAGATGGGAGTGCATCCCTGTGGGTGTGTGGAAAAGCAGATTCTCAGGAACACAGTGTAACTTCAGAGGCAGGTGTGTGCTGGGACAGGTGATCAAATCACAACAGATGGAGGCTGCAACTGTGATGTACCAGTTATCAAGTGCTTCAGGATTTAAAGGTGAAAAAAAGCACTCCAAAAAGTTAAACTGCATTCAGGATGATAACAATGCCATTTTAAATGCTACATATAAACATGCTGTGAAGAAATATGGAACTAGAACTCTTGGCTAGCTGGGGAGGCTGTAAACATCCTCCTGTAAAGAGTCCTGCCTGTAAGTCTTCACTGTCAGGGAGCTTAAATGCTTGCAAAATTGCAGCAGCAGTCAGGTGTCTTTGAGGGGCAGCTTAAAGGAATTACTGTTTCACAGTGCCCACTCTTAGGAAGGAAAATTGTCCTGGAGGAGTGGAGGGCTCTGGGTGGGAGGAGGTCCTGGAAGGGCAGAAGTCATTGCAGTGCTGCCTGCTGCTGCTGGGATCTCTGATCTGAGCTGTGACCTATTGCACACCCCCACCAAAAGTGAAAAAGGAAGACCAAATGAAACAGAGGGTGTGAGGATGCTCGTGGGAGTGCTCATGATGTGAGTCAGGCCCAGCCCTGTGCCCCAGTCCTTTGGTAGCCCTGCCTGCAGTCACAGGCTGCAGCATGCAGGGGCACAGGTGGGACAGGCACAAGTCTCTCACTCTGAGATGAACTGTGCTGGCTTTGAAAGGCCATGGAATAGCACAGACATGGTTGAGAGAGAAATTGAACTAGAAACAAGTTCCAAATGATGGCTTTGCAAACAGAGCAGATATTTTTGAGAAATAGAGCTATGAAAGATGTATTGTAGCAAGACCACATGAGGTATTTTTAGATGATTGGCTTAGAAGCATTGGCAGCATTGTGTGGCAAAAGCTGATAGGCCAAAACACGTTTATTATGGATTGGAATTAGGAAACAGTTTGACTTCTGGTTTTGATGGTGTACATCTGTACCATCTCACGCTTCTCATGAGACTGAAAATGGATTAGAAGTCTTTAAAATGCCTCTCAGGAGCCCTGTTTCTAGGTCAGAAGAAGGGTTTTTCTGACACATGAGGAGCAAAGGGATGCTGTGCCACCTTGCCAGTGTCCTCAGGGGAAGCCTCTCATCACAATGACTGTGAGGAGCACAGTTCTTCACTGCTCCTACTGAGGGACAGGGCACATGAATTAAATTATATTTCTTTATCCAAATGTCTGGCTCCTTTCTCCCTCCCCAGAATGAAGTGGTTTCATTATTGATTTTACCTTCAGAACTTGCTTTCTTATTTTCTGCAAGTATTTTAAGAACTTAAAATCCTCAAGTTTTTGGGTTTACTTTGACCCTCCATGCCCAAACAAACCCATTAGTGTAACAAAAAATCTTCATGTTTATTAAATACCAATGACTCATTCAGGGGCAGATATTTGTTTATGTGAAGCACCATAAATATTATGGATTAGGATGTAGAGCAGGCATAGGAATGTGTGTAGGTTAGCAGGCAACGTACGACTGGGGGATTTTTTTCTACTTTTTTAAAATCTCTGTCATCTTTTCTTCATAAACTACAGATTCCTTCATGTAAAGAAACAGAAACAAAGGACACCTCTCTGCTTCTATGGGATGTCCTCTAAGGTGCTTTGTTACAAAGCTCTCATTGCACTTAAAGTGCAGGATATTTTCTGGTGGTGTTTTTAGTCAATTAACATAGCTGTATCACCTTGAAGGAAGAAGGTGTTTCCCCTTGCCCCCCCATCAGGGCTCCTCTGAGGGCTCCTGCTGACTTTCTTGAAGCAGGGTTCCCTGGGAGTCATTGTGAAAGCAGCAGGGTCGGAGGGTGGCAGATGGAAATCTGGTGCCTGTCCTGAGCTCCTCCTGTGATTGCCCTTTGCAGAGGGTGAGCCAGAGCATTTGTGCCAGTCTGTGTGGGAAGGTGTTCTCCATGGAAACACTGCCTAGCTCAGAGCTTTTTCCCACCAGAGCTGAGCCCTAGCCTTGAGGAAGCAGAGGTGCAGTGGGCATGAACAGGCAGGGAAGGGGAGAGGGGGTTCCTTTCCAGCACAAAGGAGAATGCCCCTCAAGTTTCAGGCACCCAAGCAAAGGGAGAAAAATTGCTGCAAAAAATATCTTATTCTGTTCTCTAGATTAAATAGAATTGCATGCCTGCAGAGGCAGAGGAAGGGCCTAAGGGAGGAGTATCCCTCTCTGAAATTGAGTATTTATTGATTTTTCTTTCCCAGTCATAAACCATGAGTTTCAGCCTCTCACTGCTGAAGATATTGGTGAGAGCCGAGTAGAAAGTAAGGGAGACAAAATCCAAGAGAAGCATTAAACCAGAAAGTGATGGGCAGTGAGCTCATCTGCTGCCAGAGTGCTCCACAGGGACAAACTGGCAGGGACAAGCAGGCAGCCTCATCAGGGAGAGATTAATGATGCAGAGCTGAGATGTGCTGCAGACCAACAGCCACAACTGAAACAGCAAAACCATAACTCCAGCTGGGGGACAGGCTGGGTGGTTCAAGAGGTCTTTTTCATCTGATTTCTCTCAGTGAGTAAATCAGGAGTTATCACCCAGTACTGCAGGCTGCCAGGGTGTGAGCTCCTCTCTGAGGGTCTCACAGTCTGAGGAGCCTGTGCTGCGTGGTGCTGGCCCTTTGTTCAGGAAAGAGAGGCACAAAATGCTCCCAAAAATGTCCTCTTGGAACACAAGGATGTTTGCTGGGAGCTGCTTCTGACTCCTGCATAGATTCTTCCTGCAGGGACCGTGCTCTGCAGCCCCAGCACCTCCCTCTCTGTGCAGGAACCTCTGTTAACATACATGGTCTTAGTGGGCTCACAATCAGCTGCTTACAAACCTGTCTACATATGAATTTTAACTTCCTCTTTGGGGCTTTTTATAGGAAACGCTATGAAGTTCCGCTTCACTTCTTTTTTTTCCACAGGAATATGTTTAAAAACTGTTCTTTAAAAAATGACAAGCTGTGAAAACTTGTCCCAAGTGCTGGCACTCCATGGGACTGTCATCCTGCAGCTCTGCTAGTTCTCCTGCCCCAAGGGTGGTGACTGAAGCTGGCCCACAGGGAGTGGCAGGAGGAGCAGCTGTGGGAGAGAAGCCATGCCAAACCCTCCCCTGGTGGGATTTGCAGCTTTCCACCCCTGCAAAGGGGATTTTGTGGGATGAGAGCAATCCCAAACAGTCAGGTGTTTACAGGAGCCCATCAGTGAGCTCTCAAACTCTTCTTTGAGTGCCACAGCCTGGGCAGCAGCACACGTCCTGTGCCAGGAGCATGGCTGCAAGGCCACCAGGCAGGCAAGGAACCAGCACACAGCCACCCTTCCCTCTGCTTCCCCCTGCCAGCCCCTCTGCTTCATTCTGTAAAATGAAGATTATCCTCATGGGGGAGTTGTAAGCATTAATATAGCTGGTCAAAAATTTCACGTTTGCTGGTTTGTTGGTTGTTCTGTGCTTTGTTGTAAAAGCAAGAAAAAAAAATCAAAACCCACAGGGCAAATTACATTTCAGGCCAGTTTACCTCACTGAGCTTTGTATGTCCTCTAATAAATTATTTAGATCTCAGATACTGGATGTGTTGTACAAACAAATGAGCACATGGTCCTCAGGCAGAAGGTAAGTGATGAAGGTCTTTGGCTAAACCTTTTCAGCTTGCATTCTGCCTTGTTCACTACCAGCTGTTTTCCAGCTCAGACTACACTTTCTCTTGGCTGTTTTGTCTGACAGTGCTGAGGTGGATCAAATGCTCTCATGTAGGAGCAGCCCTCTAAACCTCACACCACTCACTCAGCAGAAGCAGAGACATCAGATTGTGGAAGGAGCAATCTCTTTCTTAGAAACCCTACTGAAATGGAAACAGAGCTGTTCCTCTTTCTTTCAAATGTGACTCTGGAATTCCCAAAGTCTAAAATTCAGGAGCAAGACCAAAACACTGATAGCTTGTGTTACACAAAGGAATGTGCTGGCGGCCAACCAATGCTGCTGCAAATTCTTTCTTTCTTTTGGCATCAAACTGTTTCACTTACGAGGGGCAGATGGAAATTGTTCTAGATTGATGTTGGCTCTTGTCTGATGGTAGTTGTGTTTCTCTGATACAGCCCTCTCTCTAGTGCCCACAAAGCTTTGGAGGACATGTAAACTTCTAATCATTCCTGTCACTCCTTCAGCAAGAAAATTATAATTTCAGAAGGCCCCAAAATAAATGTAACAGTTTGGATGTGATAGCCTGGATGCAAAATGAGTGTGATTTTTAACTCAAACACAAGCTACCACCCAGATTTACATCGTTGTGACAGAGTCCTTCTGCAAAGAGTTCTTGGGTAAGATTCAGGCAGGGAAGTTGTGACAGTGGTTGCTCAGATGTCTCCTTCAATGAGCTTTTCACTCAGATGAGGGCAGGTGAGGCAGCCAGGATCTGTGCAGTCCTTGGAGGCCCCTGGGCAGTGTGTGACACCCTGCACCTTTCCCAGCTTTCCATCCCAGCTGCAGCCTTGGCTTTGGCTGCTCCCTGGCCTGGCTGGTTTGGGCATGACATATCCAGCAGTTTTTATGGAGTTTGGCAAGGGCAAAAATCCTAATGTCTGATTTTGGCTATTCTCTGTGGGACAGAGATCAGGATTGATTTCTTCTGGCCCTCAGAGTAGGTGTTGGTGACAGCTATAATCAACACAGAGGTGCTTATACTGTTGATGAACAAAAACAGCTGCTGGGAAAAAAAAAAAAAAAAAAGGAATGTATATTATTTTGTGCCTAGAAACAGGCATATAGCTTTATAGAGTGATGCTGCATCTGATGCTGCCAGGAGTTCATTTAAGCCTGTATGGGACCCATACCTTCAGTCACAAGGGTCAGAAAACATCAGTGTTTGCCAGGTTTGCTTCAGGTTGACAGTGCCTGTGTAAATAATTGTCCTTTTGTTAGATGCTGAAGTTTTCTGTTTAATTTTTAGCGCTACAGCTCCCTTAGGGTTTGTTCTGGGCTTTCAGAAGTAATTGGCAGCTCATTAACATCTTTGTAATTGCACTGAAAACCATAGGAGGGAAGCTGCACGGGGCATCTGGAGCCCTGGCCTTTGCCCAGGCACTTGTTTCCAGGTATGTGCAGTTGGGTTTTACAAAGAAATTTGGGTTTTACAAAGAAAAACGTGTTCTCCTTTCTGTGGATGAGGTGGTGATGTATTAGATCATTCTGACTGCCTCATGTTGGCAGGGTGAGGGGAAGGGAGACTGTTCATCCTGACCTCCCAGGGACAACCCTCTGCCTGTTGTGCAGTCTCCAATGCAAGCTGATAGCAAGTGCATCAAATAAAAATTGCAATTTGGCCAGCTTATCGAAAAAGAAAACAAGCATGCAGCACAAATCCCATGAGGAGCAGCTAAAGGAACTGAGGTTCTTCAGCCTGGAGAAGAGAGGCCTGAGGGAAGACCTTATTACTCCAGAACTACCTGAAAGAAGGAGTGAGCTCTCACTCTCTTCTGTGAGTGCCAGAGCCTGGGGCCCAGCACACGTCCTGGGGGTGACAGCAAAAGTGACTTGGAGTCACCACCCCTGGAATTGATGTGGAATTCCAGGGATGATGGCTGGAATTCCTGGAATCCTCGGAATGGACGTGCTGGTCCCCAAGCTCTGGCGCTCAAAGCAGAATTTAGGAGCTCAGTGATGGGGGTGACCTTGGAGTCACCACCCCTGGAATTCTTGAAGGAACATGCAGATGTGGTGCTCAGGGACATGGTGTAGTGATGGGCTTGGCAGTGCTGGGTTGCTGATGGGATTCAATGAGCTGAGGGGTGTTTCCAGCCCTGCTGATGCTGTGTCAGGTTGCTGAGTGCCTCTCCCCCTGTGTGTTTCCTTGAGCTGAGCGGTGTTTCCAGCCTGCTGAGGGTGTGTCAGGTTGCTGAGGTGGGTACACAGCTCTCACCCCTGTGTTCCCTTGAGCTGAGGGGTGTTTCCAGCCCTGCTGATGCTGTGTGTCAGGTTGCTGAGTGCCTCTCCCCCTGTGTTCCCTTGAGCTGAGGGGTGTTTCCAGCCCTGCTGATGCTGTGTGTCGGGTTGCTGAGTGCCTCTCCCCCTGTGTGCCCTGCAGGCCTGGCGGAAGCGCTGGTTCGTGCTGCGCAGGGGCCGCATGAGCGGGAACCCCGACGTGCTGGAGTACTACAGGAACAGCCACGCCCGAAAACCCATCCGCACCATCGACCTCAACGAGTGCCAGGTGCTGAAGCACTCGGGGCCCAACTTCATCAGGAAGGAGTTTCAGAACAACTTTGTCTTCATCGTGAGGACCACCTACCGCACCTTCTACCTGGTGGCCAAGACCGAGGAGGAGATGCAGGTGTGGGTGCACAATATCAGCCAGATCTGTAACTTTGGGCATCTGGAAGATGGCACAGGTAGGATCACGCTCTGGGGGGCTGGGGGAATGCCTAGGGGTGGCAGGAGGCATGGAGCTCGCTCTTGGGCTGGGCTGGGCTGGGCAGGTGGAGGAGGGCTGTGGCTCCTGGGGCTCCATACAGCACTGAGATACTGCTAAAGCCTGACCTGAAACTCCTCAGGGACCTCACTGCTGCTGGGTGGAAATACTGACTGCTTGGTCTCACTTTGATGAAGTAATTCCTGCTAGAGCAAACAGCAGGTCCTTAATAAGAAAAGGTGCTGTTTATGTGAAAAGCTGACTGTGTGTTATCTTCTGGGGCCATTTATTTCATTGCATGTCCTGTATTTATTTAGTTTGGCTTAATGTAAGACACCTGTTCCAGGAAAGCATCCTGCAAAACTCCCATTTTCTCAGGCTTTGCTGGATGTGGAATGTGCACAGACTTGGGTGTATATGCATGTGCATAAATCAATGACAGAAGTACTAAGCTGCCTTAGTCTATTAATAAGAGAAAATAAAGAAAAGGCAGAGGGTAGGAGTGTTAGAAGTGTGTGTATAGACTTAAGAGATGGTCCTGCCAGTGAAGCATAAAGGCAGCTCTTCTGCCAGGCCCTACACCTGTATATACTCAACAGAGTGAATGTCTTGAAAAGCTGCCAAGAATTAACCACTCTGAGATGGATGTAGCCAGTAATTAAAGTGGGGACCTGTACCATCATTAACTTACCTTTTAAACGAGATAATCGGGCTCAGATAACAGCAATCTGTCTTTCCCTTGACAATTCCAAGGGGCAGATACAGCAGCAATTTGAGAGTTTCAGAGGAAGTGAGTCAGAATGAAGCCTTTCAATGTGATAAAAGGCAGTGCAAGAGTAGAAGAGGGGGGCACAGAGGGACAGGAGCCCTGGGGCAGTGATGTGTTTGGGGATATGGTAGGATGGCCAGGCAGTTTGTCCTTCCATGGTCTTTGTGCTGCTGCACTCAGAGTGCTGCTGGTGTCTGCAAGGGCTGCGTGGCCACACCATTACCAAGCAACTTGATAGGAAACAAAAGGCTATGAGAAAGATTAAAATAAAACCCATCATGGTTCCTGGCGTTGCTTAGCTGCCTTTTGAGCAGTGTTTTCTGAGGGGAATGGGAGGGGCAAGAACACTGCAGTGGTCCTGTTACAAATGTGATGTCTGTTCTTTTCCCATTCACTTCAGGAATCACCATGAAAACTTGCTGACAGATTATGTGTCAGAACAAGCTGCCCATGAACACAAATCTCAAAGTAGGGCTGGTAGGGATTGGAGTCTACTGCCCTTTGGAGCTTGGATGGAATTAGGGATATTCAGTAACTACCTTCCTACTGTTCTGCCCTTGTTGATGCTGAGTTGTTGTTCTTGGATCATTATTTCTGGTGCAGGATTATTTTAGATACAGTTTTACCAATTACTCTGAAATTAAAGTAAGCCCTTCTATGCAAAAGAGAAAAATAATTTTTGTCTCTCAGTTGTGTGACAGCCTTCTCCTGGCCCTGTGTGAGGATGTTCATGGGGGCTGTGATCTGTGGCAGAGGAGCTAAGGCAGTGGCTGTCCCAGACAGATGCGTTTTTACTGGAATATGCCTGCTCTGTTTTGCTGGTGCAGTGCACTATTGCTTGTAAAACTTGCACATGGACAATTCAGAGTATTATCAGTTGCTGTTTCTCTCCCAGCAGAGATTGCCAGTGTGGGCACTGGTGGCTGAGAAATGACAGCTCTTGCAGCAGCAGCTGCTTTCTAAGGCAGATATTGCTCCCCAAGAAGTCCAGCAGTGCCGAGCATGTGCCTTGGTTCAGTACAAAGTCTGGCACCTGAACCTGCAGCCCTCATCAAGGATGGTGTGAGCTAAGCCTCCAGACATCTCACTGTGTCTCTAATGCCAAATAGCTCCTAAGAGCTTCAGTTTATCCTGCAGCTCCTGCCAGTGAGCTCAGGTCTGGGGTGTATCCAGGTCAGGCTGCCAAGCACATCCAGATCCTCTGATTTAAATCTGCACAGCTCCACAAGTTGCACATCACATTTCAAAACAGTTGCTAATTGCTTCAGCTTTTCAGGATCTCCTAAATTCTCCAAGAGCATGTAGGTTTAAACAAATTACCCTTAAAAATTAACATTAGAAGAGAAAAGCCCTATTCAATGCCACATGCTTTTTTAACTTGAATGCTGCTGTTTTTAAAAAATACTAGTGCCTGCTCTGAGTCATATCACTCTTAATCTGTGCATCGCTGAAAATTCACTGTGACTGAGGCCAAAACACAATCTGCTGCTTTCTCTGCTTCGTGCCCAAAGTGTAGCCACAGGTTTATGCAGTGACTCAGCTTTAAGCCCTGTCCTGTTGTTCCCAGTTTGTCCCTTCCAGCAGCAAAGAGGCTGGATGGACAGCCCGGGCCCCACAGCAGAGGTGTTGGCAGCCAGATGCAGAGCAGAGCTGTGAAAGCTGTGGCCCCTGTGAGCACAGCTCTGCAGTCAACAGGAGAGGGGACAGCTGAGAGGCAGAGCTGAGGTGGCAGCTCCAGGCAGATGTCAGGAAGCACCTGGGAGGGCTGTCAGGAAGGACCTGCCAGCAGCACTCACACACTGCTGCCACGAGAAAGTGCTGCTGGCTGTGCTGGAAATGACAGGGGAGCTGGCACCTTTGGGGAGTCAGCTGGAGCAGAGAGGAAGAGGCCTTGCTCCTGGTTTTTCTACCCTATCTAAGCAAAATCCTGCTTCCATCTTGGGTGAACTCTCCCAGTAGAGCCATCATTCCCCAGCCCCATGGGACCCATGGCCATGGAGGGCACGGAGAGGATGCTTGGCCCGAGTGTCTGGGGCAGGGCTGATGCCTTGGGAGGGCTGAGCTGGAACAGAGCCTGGACAGAGCCAGAGAATAAACCAGAGATTTATTTAAAGGCCTTTAGGATACACCTTGGGCAGGACAAGAGCCTGTTCTCTGCCTCCTCACTGCTGAAAGTAGCCATGCATA
Source organism: Cettia cetti (assembly GCA_013401135.1). Taxonomy (NCBI): domain Eukaryota; kingdom Metazoa; phylum Chordata; class Aves; order Passeriformes; family Sylviidae; genus Cettia; species Cettia cetti. Next base: position 53,149 of record VZUI01015913.1, on the reverse strand, counting down.
ATTTATTCAGCCCAGCTGCTCTCGTGGTAGTTGTAAGGCACACGGTTTGGTTATCAGCAGAGCTGGCAGGGACAGGAACAGCCTGTGAGGAGCTGGCTGCAGGTCCCTGAGCCCCTGAAGGTCAGAAAAGGGCAGGTCTGTGCTGGCCCCATCCCTCCCTCCTGCTCACAACCGTTGCCATGTGGTCTGCAGCTCACAGCCTTTCCTGATGGGATAATCCATGGCTAAACCCTGTGAGTACCAGATGGAGTTCAGGCCTGTTCGTTCTCTGTGTTAATTACCCAGAATGTCATTAATTTCTTTCTTATGCATTGTGGCAGTTTTAGTTGTTGGTTTGTTGAGGGTTTTTTTTAATGCAGTCAGATGGTGAAGTGAACATGCTTTTCTGAGATCCCTAGAGAGTTAGGCCAGTGTATATTTGATCATTGTCAGCTTGCAAGACAGCTCTCAGAGTCCAAGATTTAAAAGCAGAGTTACTGTCTGAGCCAGCACGATGAACAAAAGTCATTTCTCAGATGGGAAGGCTGCAGCCCTCAGCTCTGCTTTGCAAATGTGAAACCCCATAAAAGCCATTCCTTCCAGATCATCACTGATGAAACCCTGCTGCTATAAGCACCTGCTCAAAATTAAAGCAAATCCTTTGCTTACACTTGAATTTCAGCATGTTCTTACATGCTTTGCTGACCTGAGGCCCACCACTGCCCAGACCTGTGAGGCTGATTGGAGGAAGCAGGAGGGAGTCAGTGCTGGCAGAGGGGAGGAAAAGAGGCAGCTCCCCCAGGCTGAAAGGGAGGAGATGCAGGATAGTGCAGGGAGGGAAGATCAGCTGTTTCATTCTCCATCATCAGAAAGATGAGCAGTGAAGCCTGCTGTGGCACCCTCCATCACTAGAATCACAGACCATCCTCGTTTGCAGGGACCTGCAAGGATCATCCAGCCAAACTCCTGGCCCTGTGCAGGACAGCCCCAGGAATTGCACCATGTGCCTGAGAGGGTTTAGGCTGTGTTCAGTGATGCTGCTGTCTAACCACTTGGCAGCCCTCTCACCCCTCCTGGTCTGCTTGTACCCAGCACCTCCCAGGGTTGAGAAGTGACTACAGCAGCCTGGTGCAGTGCCAGGGCTTGTGGCTCTTGAGGCTGGGATAAGGTTGGACCTGCTGGAGGGTCTCAGGACCTCATCACAGTGCAGGATTTGGGCACAGGATGCACACAGCTGGTTAGGGGCTGGCTCCCAGCATTTCCAACAAGCTCTGGAGATCAGCATTACCGAAATCTGCCATCTTGCTGCACTCTGAAGGTGTGTTCACTCTCAGTGTGGTTTTATCAGCAGTCGCTGGTTTCTTGTTTGTTTTTCTGTGGGGTTTTTCATTTTGGAGAAGAGTTCTGCAGCTTTGACTCAGGCAGTGTCTGGGCCAGGGAGATGGGCATCCACTGCCAAGCCCTGCAGGTATCAGGGAGCCAGCAGGCACTGCCCCATCCCCACAGAGCTCTGGTGAAGGAACACCCATGCAGCAACCTGAAACTTCATTAGAAAAATGCTATTTCCTAACTGAGGACTCATGCTCTTGGTGCCACTCTTTGAGCTTGCTGCCAGTAGCAGATGCTTTTGGGGAGCTGCTCTGTAAAAACACCCTTCCCACTCCACAGCCAAGAGGCCTCCAGCTGGGCAGTAACAGCCACAGCACTGCTCCTGTGGCTGGGTGTCCAGCCGAGATCCAGCCAAGACAGGCATGAAAATCTTGCAGACAAGTTCAGAGCTTGTCTGGCTACTCCACCAGCTGGAAAGCTCAGTTTTGTCTACTGAGATCTAGAAAGTGGCAAGAAATCAATCCCTCTCCTTGTCACCATTAATTTGAAGTGTTGGAGATGAATAATTAATTATTTGCATTAGATACCAAAAAAACCCCCCAACTTGATTAAAACAGGCTGCTGTGCCTCAGCTCTTTCTTCAGCAGAGTCTGTTCTTCGTTGCTGGCTGCAGGAGGGATGCCTCAGCCCTGCAGGAGAGGGGCACCCCAGAGCAAGGGGTCTGCACTTCCTGCAGCCTGGAGGATTTGGACAGCTTGGGCAGGGGGAGCAAGATCAGGCTCCCCTCCCCTTGACTCGCTGCTGCTCTGCATCCCTGGTGCAAAAGCAAGGTGCTGACAGCCAGGACAGTCAGAGGGCAGGGCGAGGCAGAGCCGTCCCTGAGCCGGGCCACCCTTTGCCATTGCAGGTTCTGTGGAGAGCCTGTCTCACACCACCTCGTCCCCACAGCCCTCGCCGGCCGCCTCCACGCACACCTCCCGCCTCGCCGAGCCCTCCTTCTCCGAGGAGCACGCTGCTGCTGCCGAGGAGACGCCCAGCGAGTCCGGCTCCGTCTTCCTCCCTGACTACCTCTTCCTGTCCAACTGCGAGTCGGGCAAGCTCAGCCACAACAGGTCAGTCTGGGGCTGCAGTAACTCAGCCGAGACTCCATCATCTTCATGCAGGAAAAGCCAATTCTTTTATTTATTATATTCCTTTTATTTATTATATTTCTTTCATTTATTATATTTCTTTCATTTATTATATTTTTATTTATTATATTTCTTTCATTTATTATCTTTTATTTATTCATTTATTTATAGTTTTGATATAGAAACTATTTCTTTCTAAACTAATTTTTTAAATTTACTCATTTATTTATAGTTTATTACCGCAATTCATTTTATGTACTTTTTACACACCTCGCGCACGACTTTAATTGGTTAAGGCTTTCTTGCCAGCTACTCTGTTGGTTAGTAAAAGGCATTCTGCTTGTCCATCAGATCTCTCTGTTCTGGATTGTTTATGTATTTTCCTTACTGATTCTCATGGGATAAATCCCTTGTTATTGCAGGTGCATTTGTCTTTAACCCAGGAGTAGGTTGTTGTGCCAACAAGTTTTCATACCAATATTGTTTTCGCACGGGAACTTGGAAATGACTTAGAAGAGGTGACAGCCTGACTTTGGCTATTTAGCAGAGCAGGCCCGATTTTATGAGGCCTTTCTTTTATAATTCTTTTACCCGCCATGATATGCCAGATATGTCAGGCTGGAGCCCCCCTCTGTCTGTCTGGGCACAAAACCAGGGCGCACAGCCCAGGGAGCCCTGCCACACAGGCTGGCTCCCAAACACAACAGGGGACCACCAGCCTAATCCAATTTACAGGGTGCTTTTCATAGCACAGATTAGTGGTTGAGCATCATATGTTGGTCCTGTCCCTTTCCGAGGTGGGTGGCTGAGGCTCTCACACACACACAGCCTCCCTTCCAGACACATCTGCTGTTGCCTGAGGTGCTCCACAAAGTGTCCCAGCCTCCTGTCCAGCTCAGAGGGAAGGGACAAATCTTGTCCCAAACTGTGTGGGTTTTTTGTTTGCTGGAGAAAAGGGAAGCTCAGGTCCTGACCTCTGTCTCCTTGCAGGTGTGACAGCTGGTCAAACTCAGACAGATCCCTGGAGCAAACGTCATCGGACGATGTTTTTGTCGACTCCCTGCAATCCCAGCCCTCCCTGTACCTCGTACAGCCAGCCAGTGCCGGCCCTGCGCACCAGGCCGGAGCCCCAGGGGCAAACCCCAGCGTGGTGTCCAGGAGCACAGACATCAGTGGGCCACCCAGTGACTTCTCCTCCTCTTCCCCACTGCTGGGGACGCCGCTGACACCGACCTTTCAGCTGGAGCAGGGCCAGCAGGCGCTGCCCTACGGCGTCACGCAGCTGGACGTGCTGTCCAACATGCCCCCGCCGCGCCCGCCCAAGCCCACGCACTTCTCAGACAGGAGAGGGGATGAGCTGGGCAGTGGGGCCCTCCAGAACGGGCACACGGGCATCTGCAGGGCTCAGGTCACTCTGGTGCCCAGAAGGATCTCCTTATCCAGCTTGGACAACATGAGGAACTGGAAAGGTGAGCGCACTGATGGGAGGGATGGAGCTGCCCATGCGCACAGAGAGGTTTTGATGTCCTGTTGTGCCTCTCTGTCCTTCCCTCTCTGAAATCTTACACCACCCAGGGTAACACAAAATGCTGCCTTCAAATGAATCACAAGCAGGATTCAGGCCTGTCGCTTAGGTTTGGCTCCTGCTCTGTGGAAGCCCCTCAGTATGTGTACAGATGGGCAGCAGTTTGGCTCTGATCCCTTCAGGCTGCCTCATGCCGTGCTAATTTTCCCCCTCCCTCCTCAGAAGAAAAACCAAAATGAGAAGTCAGCCGCTGAATTGGGCAGTGCCAAACTCTGTTGATACAGGTCGAAGTGTGGGCTGGCACGTGGGCAATGCCTCTGGAGCTCTGCTGCTTTGCTACACCCAGTCCGTTCTGTGAGAGCTGCGTGTCTTTTCCCAGCTTAAAGACCAGGAAGTCAGGGAGACACTGGGGATGGGATGTAATCCTGGTTGAACCAGGGACTCTGCATGTCCTTGAACAAATCCCACTCTGTCCTTGCACTTCTGTCAGGGCAGTCTGCAAACCTGCTGCTACAGAGCAAGGCAAGGCTGCAAAGCAAACTCTGCTCTGAGCTGGCTTTTCTACTTGCTCCTGAAACATCATCACAAACAAGAGCAGCAGTTAAAACCCAGAATATCATGGGGTCAAAACCCAGCATATGCAGTATGAGAAAGCTTTATTACATGGAGCCACAGAACAGGGGAAGGCAGATGGAATACCTGGCTGGAAATCATCAAGTATATTGCAGCGATGTGAAAACCTTCATTTTTGATGAGGAAAAAGGTGTAGGTTTTTAAGGGCAAACATCCTTTAGACTGCTGCAGTTTGAATGACCAGACAATGTGTGGGGCTGTTAGATCTTGCTCTTAAAGCTCAGAAGGGAAAGCTAAGAGATCTCTGCTCAGCCTGGTTATCAGTGTACCGACAATTCTTGGAAGGTTTCTGGAGAAACACCCATCAGTGGAATTGCTGTTCTTAATTATCAGCTACATTTGGTTGCTCCCTGAGAGGTGCTGCTCTTGCTTCTGCACCTGTGCTGCTCCAACGCAGCTGCTTCATGATCCTCCAACCCAATTTACACCAAAATGTCTCTAAGAGGATTGAGTGGCCAAATGTCATGTTGTGCTGCTGTGCTGCAGGGTTGTCTCTGCCTGATGGGGGCAGCAATGAATTAATAAGTGCTGCCACTTCTTCTTACCCTAAGTGTAGTTGAAACTATACGAAGGGTTAAACTCTGAATTAAAATGTGTTTAACAAGAAAAATCAGAAAAATAAACGGGGAGAAAGCAGCAGTCCCTCACCAGCTTCCCCAGTGAGTGCACTCACGTTATTAACTTCATTTTTTTGCCCTTGCTAGCCTGCAAAAGGTGCACAGATGTAATTAGCCCAGGGGGAAAGCAGCATGAACTGGTGGAAGTGCCATGAAGGAGCATGAGCTGTAAGGCACCTGTATCCTGGCATCTGCCACAGCCTTGTGCCTCAAGGCCTTTTTGCCATAATAAATAAATGTAGCTGTCCCAGGACAGTGACTGTGTCTATCTGAAGGCCTTTTTGCCATAATAAATAAATGTAGCTGTCCCAGGACAGTGACTGTGTCTATCTGAATATGTTTCTGCACTAACAGAATGGCTTTGTTGTTGTTCAGCCTTTTTTTGCTGGTACCACCAAAAATGCCCCCCCAGTTGCAGTGCTGACATCTCCACCATAAGAGCAGGGAATGGATTAACATGGTTGCAGGGATTTAAGGCATTCCCATAGAAAAGCCTTTTCTGCACAGAAAATCCCTTTTCAGAGAAGGATGGTGGTTGTAAGCATCTCCCACAGCTGATCTTCTGTGTGCTGAACACTGGTTTTTAGGTTTTTTTGGCTTTTGCCTGGAAAATAAAATTGGCCTATGCCCAGACAAAGGCCCAAGTGCCCAAGGAGACACAGAGACTGGGGATTTTCTCTGGCTGTTCATTCCCCATCACCCTGAGCCACTTGCACCACATCAGCACTTCTGGATGACAAAGCAAAGAATTTTTCTCCTGCTATTAAATTCCCCCATGCACCACTTTCTGTACAATAACAATTGCTTCCCTGGCACCTTAGAAGCCTCCTAAATAAATATCCAAGAAATAATATTATCTGTAATAGCCCCTTTTCATACGATTTCCCCAATTTGACAGATGGGAAAACAGAGAACAACTAGAGCAGGAGCTGCATTTAAATTCTTGATTGCTTGCTCCCACACCTGCCTTTTTCCCCTGCTGCTTGTGTTACAGGAAGCATAAGTTACAGCTGGATTATACATGAAGAGGTTCCTTGGTTTCATCATACTTAAAATAGCTGTAATCACTCTTGAAGTGCTGCTGAGTTGGATCTGGTCTTAAGTGTCATTGTATTTCCTCATTTAGGAGTTATGGAATCTTTATAAAACTCCAATTATTTTAGAGCCATATGTTTTACTCCAGAATTATCTCTGTAAGGTTGCACTGCCTTATCCTATTTTTAATCACTTTTCTTCTTGCAGCAGACATGGAAGGCAGTTCCCTAAGAAGTCGAGATAAGAGGCTTAGCTTGAATTTGGTAAGTACTCTGTTTGCACAGATTTAAAACACTGGCACATAAACTTCAGAGTGAATAATTTCACATCCTGATATTCAATCGTTCCTCACCTCTGTTCAGCAGAAGAATTTAAAAAATGGGAAAAGTGCCTGGCTTTGGGCAACTTCTGTGCTGGCTGCTTTGTGGCCTCAGGCAGCCTTTGAGAGAAGAGAAGGAGGGAGAGGCCTCAATACTGAGCACCCTGTTTTTAAAGCAGGTGAAGCTGGGTCTGTAATGAAAAAGGTTACCAGCCGCCTCAAGAATTAAGCTGTTGACCAAGAGCACCAGAGCAAATAGCTTATTCCTTGAAAAAGGGGTCTAAAGAAACCCATCACTTCATGGTCCTGAGGGATATCTCTTCTTTAAGACATTGGGAAATGTCTGCTCTCAAAGTGTCTCTGATTGAAGGCTCTGTCAGTCCACAGCTTCCTGCCTCAGCCTTTGGCAGACACAGTTCCAAGCAGCACCATCTCATATCACATAGCCAGGCTTCTGTCTGCTGCTGGATGTTGTCTTCTGTGGGAAATCCTTTGCTGGTGGTGGGCAACTTACATTTCTCCTTTTTGAAAGCTTGCAAGGATTGAAAGCTTGCAAAGCTTGCTGAGTGCTGAGTTCTCAGCACTCAGCCAGAACTAACCTGAATGAAGTGATTTTCTAATGCTAATTCTCAGTGATCAGAAGTGTGTTGTAGGCCTGTGTCTGCTCTCAGTTTCCACATTTGCCAAAGTCTAGTTCGTCAGGTGTTCTCCTTTCAGACTTGTTTTTGTATTCAGGATCCTCCCTCATTTTATAGGTCAGAATTACTGCTGTGAGAGGCACGTGCAGCCTCGCTGAAGTTGGAGGATTTAAGGAATGAAGTCACCAGTCAGTTTGGTTCTGGTTTACTTGTGGAGCTCAGCGCGGGCTGCTCCAGAGCGGGAGCGCTCACCTGAACTGAACGTTTGTCTCTTGTAGCTGCATCTTGTGCCTCTCTGAAAGGCCCCAGCAGAACAGCCCTGGCCTGGGCCCAGCTCAGGTGTGCTCCCAGCCCACAGCAGCTGTTGGCTGTGCAGTAATGAGCTGTTTCTCTTTCCCTGTGCCCGTGCAGCCGTGCCGGTTCTCCCCGCTGTGCGCGGCTGCGGACGGCGCGGAGGACAGCTACGTGCCCATGCGCCCCAGCACCTCTCCCTCCGACTGCTCCCCTGATGGCTACATCCCCATGAGCCCTGCCTCAGCCACCTTCACCTTCCCCGTGGTCAGCACTGAAAAACTCACCAGCCCTCTGCCTGAGCTTCCCTCCGACGTGGAGCCCCCTCCGGTGAACCGGGACCTCAAGCCTCGTAGGAAGTGTAAGCCCAGACCTAAAGTGCAAAGCCTGGCGTGTTCTGGTGGTGGGGACGTGGGTGACCTCCTCTGGTAGTGTCCTTGCATATCTTAAAGCAATTCCCCCTCTAGAGGAGGGGTTGAAATGTTGTGTGAGTGACTCACAGCCTAGGAAGTGCTTGCAGGGTGGTTTGTGAGTGGGGGAAGAGCTTCCACGGCTGATTTTGCACTCAAAGCCCAGGTGGCTGCATAAGCACACACACACAAGCCTGGCTTTTCCCTGTGAGTGCAAACAGCCAAAGGGACATGGCCTGGGAGAGAGCAGATTAAACCCTGCCACTCTGAAGTACATGTGCTCCTGCTCACCAGCTGCCTTCGTTTCATTAGGCAGGACCTGACCTGACCTGCCAGGAGTGGGACATCCAAGAACTCAAGTACTCAAATTTGGTGTGTTGGCTCTTGGTTGAACTTCTGTTGGGTAGGCACAGCTGCCTGAGTTTAATTAGGAATTTGCTGAGATGTTTTTGTTGATGGTAGTTTTTCACTCCTGGTTTTCATGGCAAGTTCAAAATCTGGGTTGCACTTCCACAGAATATACTGGGACAAAATTCAGCTTTGAATTGGAGAAATTGCCTAAACCTAGCCTGTAATAAAGCTCTTAGGGCTACAGAGCCACAGGGCTACTCAGAAATTGGTTCAGGCAGTGTTCCTGAAAAGTGGAGACAGATATTTGGACCATTGCCATGAAGAAGAACAAACTCATATCCTTTCTGAAGGGTTTTGAGAATGGTGGACACATGTACATTGAGTGGTGACAGGAATGATCCTGATCCTCATGTACAGGACATTTTTGTTAAGAAAATGTCCAAAACCTGTTGTAACCTGTAGGCTGAACCAGCCTCTCCAAGGCAGCATGTCCAGAGCATATTTGGGGCAAGCATGTGTATCTTGTGCAGCATTTGGTCTCTTAATGCCCACTATATTTACTATTTTAGGTTGACTGGGGGACTTTGCTTTCCAGCACTGACCAAAGAGGTCATTTGTTACTGATTTCTGTCTTGGTTATGCTCTGTGAAATACTCTGTTAGTTTCTTTCTGTTAATACAAAACTGCATTCTTCCAAGCAGTCAGCACTTTTCATTGAAAACATCATTCCTTTTATATTTCCTTCCAGCACGACCACCTCCTCTGGACTTGAGGAACCTCTCCACAATCCGGGAGCACGCTGCCGTGACCAGGATGTGGACTGTGCCTTAGTAAGTCAACAAGAAAGCTGCCATTCCAATCCTCTGAGTATTAGGGTGGAATAGAGTTAAAAATAACAGCACGGGTGGCAGGTGTTGACACTGTGTGCAAAGCCAGACCAAGTTCCTCTGCATGTACCTCCAGCAGCTGAATAATTCACATGGATCTCCAAAATGTGGATACCTGCACAGCCAAGTAACTGCCCCCACTATTACCCAAATGAATGATGGCTCTGTGCCCCTTGATAGAGAATTGCTTCAATGTTTTATGCTTTCTGTTGTACCACATAGAAAACTTTCATAAATCCCAGAGGGAAAAAATCAACAAAATCAGTCAGCAATATAGCACACTATGTCTGCAACTAAGGAGTGGCTTTGGACATCCTCTCCTTAAAGGGCACAGCCTTAGTGTGAGTTTATTCACCATATGGACTGTTTGAGGCTTTGGCTTCATTTCAGTGCATCTGTAAGATGCTTCTTTAACCTCTCCTGTGTTTTTCTTCATAGCAATCGAATGAGCTTTATCTCACCAGAAAGAGACGGTATTAATTCAGCAAGAATATTTGCCAATTCAGTTTCCGGGGAAGAGGAAGAAAGTTACATTCATATGGTAATGTCATTTTCACACAGCCATCCTTTGCTTTATTCTGCTCTGTCACATTGATGGAGAATGCTGAAGTTTGTTTTCTAAGAAAAAACGTTGAGGAGGTTTGTCCTTTGCCTTCTGGTTTGTTTTTTCTTTTTTTCAAATGATGAGACGGTTTTAAACCAAAGACAGTGGGCCCAATTTACAGGGAGATAAGGGAAGCCCTTTTCCTGCTCTGCAGAACTCAGCTGTTCGCCCACGAATGTTGCTGAGCAGTTCCAAGAGATCACAGGGATCAGCCATATTTACATGAGAACTCATTAAGACAAAGGAAAATTAAATCTTTTCACCTTTTAAAAGTGTGCCTTGCGAAATCTCCTAGGAAATAACAGCAAGCTGTTAGTGCACTTCCTAAAGGAACACACCAAATATTGTGCAGAAACAGAACTCCCATTAAAGTCTCATTGCTTCTGCTTTGGCTGGTGGCACTAACCCCACTTCCCATCCCATGAAAGAAGAACATCTGGCTTTGTGGCTTCCTTTTTTTCATTTACTCTTTACCCATATCTTGCAAAAGACCAGGATCTTATTTGAATTTTAGGTGGAAGTGGATCTCAAATCCATTCATCTGAGCCAGTGTCTACAGATCTGCTCCATAGCCAAAGCCCAATACCAATAGCTATAAAAATATATTGCAAAACTGGCCACAGTCTCCATTTGAACCATAGTTTCAAATTTTAACCACATCTCTACCAGACTGAAATCTGCTCAAGAGGGCAGTTCCAGTTGTAACCATTCCCCATTTGATTTTTCTAGTCTAGGAAATTCTGTCATATGTTTGTGGCTATCTGTGATTTTTTGAGAATAATCTTCAGTTTCTAGATTTGAACTGAATCCTCACAATTTCTTCAAATTCATTAAATGATGATATTTAAGTGGATACCCGTGCAAATATGAGTGCTCCAAGGGCTTGGATTGAGAAGCTGGGCACAAGTCCTTCTTGCTGAAAGTAAATTGAGTGTAAATCAGCCTGTTTCGTTTGTTTTGCCAGAATTATCAGAAGAAAAAGGGTCTCAGGGTTTCTTTATGCCATCCTACAATTATCAGTGTTGTGCTGTGGTTAGTAACCAAATACCCCCTTGGCACAGAAAATGCTGTGGGCCCTGACTGTTCTCATTCACATTTTGCCAGGCAAATCCCCCAGCTCATAGCTGTGATCCTGTTTCCTTCTTGGATCATGTTTTTAGGGCATTAAAAGTTTTTCTTCTTTCCTGACAGGAACACAGACAGGCCACATCTCCATACAGTGGTGCTTTTCCATGGACAAGGAAATCTAACCTTGATTACTTAGCACTGGATTTTAACTCTGCTTCCCCATCCCCTGTGCAGAAGGTACGAGCCAAACCCCACAGCCTCCTGTCCCTTTGTCTGCTGGGAGGAAATCTGGAGCCAGGGTTGCATTCTGCTAGGTGCCCCAAGTGCCATGGTGAAGCCAGAGGTGTTTCCAGCTGACTGTATTTGTGTCAGGCTCAAGATTAATGTGGTAAAAGCACGGTGAGGGTGCTGACAGGGTGTCCTTAGTGAGACTTAGGGGATGCTGCTAACACGAGCTCGGCACAGGGTGTGAGACTGCACTGGGCAGTGCAGCCATGAGGGCTGCTGGGCAAGTGGGTTGATGCTTGCAGGATCTCTGCATGCTCCTTCATTTTCATCAAGTCTCCACAAAGCCTTTCCTGCTAGTTTTCCCCAAAATATCTTTGCAGTAACAAGTTTGCAGCCCATGATAAATTCATGGGGGTAAAACTGTACCATCTCTTATAATCTGGCAAAATGTGCATCTTTATTCCTGCATCACCAAAACCATTTCAATTTCCTTTGCAATGCTGAGAAAATACATTCCTTGTTCCACAGAACTTCTAACCTGCCTGGGTGGTGGGTAGGTACCACTGCAGGGCAATGAGCTGCTGTCAGTTTGGATCATTTTATGTCCTGTGTATCATTTTCCCCAGCACCCAACACTCCCAGATGCAAAAGACTCAAGGCTCTTAAGCTTTCGTATGTAAGCCCTCCCTGTATCTAAAATCAGTTAGGTTATCCCAGCAGCAGGATCTCTCAGATGAGGAGAGGATGATTATCTGCATGGGAATAGCCAGTACAGCATGTTTCCCTGTGCTGGGCTGAGTGACAGGGTGAGGATGGAGAACTACAGCTAAAGCAGCCTGTAAAGCAATGCTTTTGTCAGCTGATGTCACTGTGAGCTTCAAGGTGAAGTGAAGCAATCAAGGAGCGAGGGAAAGGGAAAACAGAAAATCAAGCTAAGTTTCACTAGCACCCCCTTTGCAACCTGAAAATTAAAACATTGGTTTTTTCCTCTCTGTCCCATAGAAACCTTTTCTGTCTGAGGAACAGAGAGTGGACTATGTCCAGGTAGATGAACAGAAGACTCAAGCTTTACAGAACACTAAGCAGGAATGGACAGATGAAAGACAATCAAAAGTGTAAAGAAGATTTGGGATCTGGAGGGGTTTTTTTGCACTGGAACCACAATGTTAATGAAGCAGCTATCACAGTAGAGCTCAAAGGCAGAGAGAGCTGTAAGATGCTTACAGTCTGTAGAGGCATTTTCACTGGAAACCTCTGATTTCAGCTGGAAAACGTCTGTTGTGTGAGTGAGTGGTTCACTGATGACTAAAGTAATGCATTAGCCTTTTACTGCCCTTTCCAGAATGCTACATGGTACCATTTTCTGGCATGATTCTGCAACGAGTCATATACTTAACAAATCCACTACAAGTTGTATTAATCTAGTTCGTCCTGCCTTCTCCTTCTGTTGCATAATTTCTAGTTGCTAAAGCTATTTTTTGATATTCCTACAAATGCTGCAGGTGCTCAGAGTGCTTTTATGGCAGCAGGCATCTGACAGGTTTTGGTGACTAATCAACTAAGGGCTAAAATACTGAAACAATAAAAAGAACTTTTTGAATATATAGTGCTTAAGCAAAGAAAATTTTGAAAAATATTTTTCCCCTGGGTTTAAACGTTCTGGCTGTGAGCTGATGCAGTCAGAACTCAAAACAGGACTACATACCCATGCAACTGGAATGCATGGTCTTTGACCCTCTGGATGGAGGTCATTGTGTTAAGCTTCTTCCCTCCATTGTGGCTCATGCTTGTCACTTTTCTGTCTGATTCCTACTGATGTTTTCCCCCTGTCTTGGGAAATGTCTTTGGCACAGCACAGCTGCTCTTCTAGTAGGAGGCTGCAGCCACACAGCTCTTGGCTGGCCAAAAAATAGAAAGGGAAGCTGTGAGCCTGTTTCTGCAAGCCTTGAGAGAGCTGGCAAAGGATCAAGACTGCTTTCATCTGAAGGGCAGAAGAAATGCCATTGGAATTGCTGGTAGCAGTCGTCATCCTGATTGTTTCACTAGACCCACCCCAAAATAAAAAAGCATTAGGAAGTGCAGCGTGCTCTGAGCCTGCCAAAACAGGACAACAATGTGCTCACACAGCATGGGGACCTCTGGGCTCAGGAAGCTTATCTACCTTGGGACTTGTTACCGGCACTATCTCAGGATAACATATGTGTACAGTTTATAAAATATTTAACTTTGAACGCTTGGCTGTGGTCTTTATTTTACAGAGCCACACAGTGACTGGTGGAAGTAGGCAGTGATGCTGAGTGGCCCACACTGGAGTTGGTCTCACAGGCTTTGCTCCTGTGGGTGAGTCCCAGTAGCCATGAGAGGTCTGATCCTGCCAACACGGACAGACAGGACCCTCACAAAACATTTCTGCTCTGACAGTGCCAACTCGCTGGCCTCCCTTTGTGTGCCTGTTGTTACCACCTTGCATTGCTGTAACCCATCCTAAAAATTCTGATCTACCAAACAGAGGTCACAGAAATACCATTGCAGAAAGCATTTCAAGGCTCCTGCTCAGCCTCCCCCCTACACCCCGTGTGCTCGGATCGTTCAGGCACTCTGGGAGGGGGAGAGGCAGCACAGCTGTCAGAAACACACTTTTCCTCCTACCTCAAGAGAGCTGAAGGGCTTGCAAGTCTCACTGCTTTTTTGGCCCAGCCCCTGGGGATCTGTGGTGACCAGCATCTCTTGCAGTTACCCTGCAAGAACAAGCTTCACCAGCACCTTCACTGACTGGGGCAAACTGGGCACCTGCAGGCATGAAGTGTCCTGGACTAGAGCTGCTTGGAAAACCAGGGTTAGACCTGCAGATTGCTGACCTGCTGCTCCCTCCTACCCTGCTCCTCCCCCTCCCCACCAAAGCTCTCAAATGAAAGTTGATGTTCATAAAAATTTTGAAAACAATTCCGATTTTTCTATATATACCTTGTCTGTCTGGCGCAAAATTTAGTTTGTTAAAACCCAGCTGTTCTTTGATTTAGCAGAGCTGTGAGCATCCATGCCCTGGGAGTGATAATGGGACAGGGGCAGGACATTTGGGGAGAGGCAGTGGAGGTCTGCACCTGCAGAGAGGTGTCAGAGAGAGGGAAGCATGGAAGGGCCACAGATAGTGAGGCCTTTGCCTTTCAGCTCGAAAGAATGGCCTTCCTTTCAAAGTGTGCAAATAGCAGAACAATTTGTTGTAACACAGGTTATTGTGTTGCTGAAAGCTCTTGATACGCGCCGATGTGTAGAAAGGGTTAAAAGACCCGCTAAAAGGTGTTTTAAATGACAACAACCTCCACAAAGGGTGAGCGAAGCTGTGTTCTGCTACTGCAGATCCGGATTGCAGATCAGAACCACATACAGATCAGCTCGTGTTTGACTGGAGTGTTTCCTTTCACGCTGACAGAAAATCTTCTGAAGTGGAAAAACACCATGTTGTTGGAGACAACTGACTCGCTTCTTATTCTAGTTTATTGTAAAAATATTTCAACTTCAACAAACCTGGCTAACGGATCATTCAGAAGTTTAAAGGAAGAGCTGTATCTGGATTTTTATTGCCCTAAAAGGACACGAGCATTTAGCTTGACAGGGCCTGGCCTTAGATCAGAACGGCCCCTTTTAACTTCCTGTGTCCCCTGCCTGCCCTCACAACATCTTATCTTGATCAAATGCTGCTCACTCGTTTCCAACTTTCACTTTTAACTAAGAGGTAACTTACAGAGTTTATTGCAATTTTTCATGTAAAGTCTGTTTGTACCGGCTGCTCCAGGGCCCATGACATACATTCCTGTGCAAGTACAACACGTGAAACAGGAGCAATTAAAAACCACTGGGGGAAAAAAAAACAAAAGCAGAGCAGTCCTTCTCAAAGGCTTTTTTTTTTCCTCTTTTGTTTCCACAATACTTGAATGAGGGTAAAGAGGAGGAGGATGGAGGGAGGATGGTAAAGGCCAAATCTGCTGTGGCCACCTCACCACAAAGGATTTGGGAGCTGCAGCAGCCACCACTGACAAACCTGTGGGCCAGAACCCATAGAGCCAACTGGTGGGAGTGGAGGAGTGTCAGAGAGCAAAAAGGAGTTACTGTTTAGTTTAGTCTGTTCTTAAATCCTAATCTCTTGGCCAAGGAGCAGAGAAAACCTGAAAAGGGAGTCAGCTTTAGTCCGTGTCGTGTCTGAAAATATAACCCAGGCCAGAGCCCTTGGTTATACTGGCTCTGGGGCCAGCCAGGCACACTCCTGAGGTGTCCTCTTTTTGCCATGGGTTATTTGCATGTATTTTCTTCAAAAGCTTGGTGAGAGCTGATGCAGCGAGAGGCTTTGCACCTAAATGAGCACAGAGTGGCCAGTGGTCCCTTGGCAAACTCTGCTGAGGGAATTGGCATTGCCCAGCCCGGGTATTGTAGTGCCTTCTCCAGCATTGCTGGGGCCTCTCATTTAAAGTGGGGAGAGTGCTAAATGAGCACAACAGTTTTGGTTTAATTGGAAATGTCACCTTGTGGAGCTGCTGGATGAAGCTTGGTTGCAGGATGAGGTGAAAAAACAACCAAGCTCAATGGTTTGAGTCCTGTGGTTGTTGCTGGGGCCATCAGCTGGTTCCCCCACTAATGTGTTTAATATGGCCTTACTCTCTCCTTCAATGATCCCACATTTGACCAAGGCCTGGCAGGCCCACAACTCATTTTCTTATTGGACTAAACTACATTTTACATTTACAATTCCTTTATCACAGGAGGCAGCATTAATTTCCTCACTGGCAGAAGTGAACACTTTGCCTGAGAAATGCCAGCAGCCGTGTAAGTGGTGGAGCAAGGTGTTTCCAGCCAGCTCACTCTGACAGTGTAGCACCTGCTTTCTTCATTGTCACTAACTGCATCCTAGATGTAGATTTTGGAGTTGCATTCATTTGGAGTTGCAGGGATTCAGAAGTTTAGTAACTCAAAGACCATCAGATGCTGTGATGAGAACGAAGCACAGGGCAATGCCTTCCCTTTGTCCCCCTGTTCCGCAAAACTTGCTCAGGTTTAAAAAAAATAAAAGCCACCAAAATAGCAGACATTTGCCATGTCAAAGCCAGGATATATTTTTTTGTTTGTTTTCAAATAAAAATAAGCTTTTTCTCGTGCAAATGAAGCATTTTACTTTTTTTTTTTTATTTGTAAATCTGTGGGGAAGCATTAAACAGTCATCTCTGTTACAAAGGGACAAGTCATTGCTAGAGGGAAGGGGCTCACTTTCCTCATGTTTCATTGTAACGTTTGGTGTATATATTTGCACATTAAACTGTATCTTTTTTCTAATAAATTAATATAAAAGGTAGCTGTGATCTTTAGTTATTTTGATAAGTGAAGGAGCTCATGGGATAAGCTCCCACATTTTTTATTTACTGCTTTTTCTCCTGCTGCCACAGCCAAGGGGCAGGAGGGGGCCACAGCTCCTGAGCCACCGTGCAGAGCACAAGCATAAATTTATTCAGCACATGCTCCAGGCTTGGATACAAAGACTAGTTGTTATTTAACCTGGTTAAATTAATGGTTAATTGCTCTGTGCTGAGGATTGTAGTTACTGGTAATATAAATATAATTTCCACATGCAGCAGTCTAGGGATGTGGGATCCTTTCAGTGTGCACATCTTGGGATATGGAAGATGAGGCAAGGCAGTCCATAGGAGCAGAGCTGAGCAAGCCGTGCTGCTAACAGGCCAGGTAGTTTGGCAATAGTTTATTTATTGCTTCAGGCTACTGCCACTTTTGGATCTGCATGCTTTGTAGCCCTGGCTGGAGACCCAGGGTGGGGAAGGAGGGAGGTGTAGTGCTGAGAGAGCCACTGATGGAAGGTGCCTGCACAGCTCAAGGCACAGACGCGTGTGACTTAGATAAGCCTTTGCCTGCAGGCTTGATAGAAGGGAACTCGGTGACATTCTGTGTTTGGGCTTCAAGGGAGGGCAGGTCAGACAAATAAAAGGTCAGATAAAGTCTAACTGCCCGTTCACAGCTCTGCCTGTCCTCTGCCCGGCAGAGATGGCAACAGCCCTTCCCTCAGAGAGCACTTCCCAGAAAAGAGACCGCCCTCAATTGCACCTCCTCCCTGAGCCTCGGAGGGAAGCAACTGCACCAGAGCCACCATCTGCCCTGCCACCATCGACTGAGCCAGGACTCTCACATCTCCGTGCAAAGCACTTCAGTGACTGGATGACTAATAATAATAATAACAATAAATGTGAAAAAACTGTCAGCAAACTGTCTTGATGTGTAAGCACTTGGCTC
Organism: Cettia cetti; assembly: GCA_013401135.1. Classification (NCBI taxonomy): domain Eukaryota; kingdom Metazoa; phylum Chordata; class Aves; order Passeriformes; family Sylviidae; genus Cettia; species Cettia cetti. The sequence goes on along the minus strand of VZUI01015913.1, from coordinate 35,817 downwards.
TATAGAGGCTGCCCCCCCTAGTTACATCTGCAATTTCAAACCACATCAAATACTTCCCTGAAGCAAAAAGCCACAGAGCAGTCAGCCAGGTAGCAAAACCAGGTTATCTTTGTGGGGTATGAAAAACAAACCTCTCCAAAAAGGCAGCAATTCCCTCTCACAGAACCATAGAATGTACCATGAGTGGGAAGAGACCCACAACAAACGTTGAAGTCCAACTGCAGGTCCTGCACAGCACAGCCCCAAGGATCACATCACGTGCCTGAGAGCATTGTCCAAACTCTTCCTGAGCTCTGGCTGGCTGAGTGCTGTGACCACTTCCTCACAGAGGCTGCTCACCCTCTGGGTGAGGAACCTTTGTCTAATATCCAACTTTTCAGCCCAGCGCATTTATGTCTCCCCAACTCTTTTGGTTAAAGTGCAATTGCTTTGGTCTTTTTTAGCTGGAGCTGCTCCCGAGAGCATCTGCCTTAGAAACAGCATTCCTTCATAGTCCTTGGGCTCTGAATCAACCCAAGGCCACAGTGGTGACACCTCATTTCTCTCCAGGAGATCTCCAAACCATACTTTACTTCCAATTTTTCATGTGGGCTTTGCAGGACAGTGACTCCCCCCAGGCCAGTGGCAGTAGCACAAACAACACTGAATTTGTGGGGTCTTAGTCCTGCACTTTTGCTAGCAACTTATGCAGGCTTCACACTGTTTTGACAGGTCTTGAAATCTGCATTTCCCCATCAAACAGCATCTAAAGCTCCTCTTCCAGTTGTTTAGGGCAGAGAGTGCAGAGGGACCCGGCTGTGGGATTATACATATTTATGGGAGCACACTGGGAGCCAGGGGTACCACATCCAGCACAAACAAAGGATGCACTGGCAGAGGCCCAGCCCATTCCCACCTGGGGAGCTGATCCCAGCCCTGTTGTAATGCAGGAATGAGCAGGGAGCAACCCAACCTTTCACTCACTGTCCTGTTTTGTTCTACTTTGATTTTCCTTTCACATACAATTTTAGCATAAGCTCATTGTAAAACAGCCCCAACATCCTGCTCTGACAGTTTCAGATCTTGGCATTGGCACATCCATCACTGTGTAAGAGCCTGAAAATCCCTTGCTCTCTGGTGGGCGCACACTCAGGGCTTCAGAGCTGTGAGCAGCTGGAGGGGGTGTTTTCATTGCATGTGGTGGTGGTTGCACTTCAGTTTGTGCCTTCGTTCAGAAATGCTCCATTCTCCATGCAGGAGCTCAGCTTCCTGGCACTGCCTCTGACTATGCAGCCATCTTCAGACGGCTGCGTTTGCTGCTGTGCCATCATTTCCTAGCATCCTTCCCCACATGAGCAGCATGGGGGAGACCTGCTCTGTGTTTTCCCCCAGGAGGGAAGATCCACAGATCCCTCCCCTGAAGCATCCATTCTGCACCTTCTCCAGGAGACTGTCACTCTGCCAGCATCTTGCTTTTCTCTGGGAAGGCACAGAGTGTTTTGTAGAGTTACACAACAATGAAAACAATTAAATAGAGGCAGCACTGGCAGGTGTCCGCCAGCACTTGAGGAGGTGCCAGAAGGCAAATAGAGCTTTTTCCTTTCCATTTCCAGATCAAAATTCAGGACAATCTTTAAGTGCAACCTTTTATACAGCCTGAAAGTGAGAATACCTCTACAGAAAGACACGGAGGATTGAGCAACACAGGGATTCATAAAACCCCTGAGGTCTCCATAACTCTTCCATGTCTCTGTTTAGCATTAATGTGGCTTTCAGGAAGCAGCCAGGCTTATCAGGCAAAGGGAGACAAAGTTTCCAGAAGGAGTCTAGTGGGTCTTGGGTGCCCCCACCACAGTGGCTTCCCTGTAACAGCCCCAGCCTGAGGCTCTGAGCTGCTCCCCTTCAAACCTGAGCTGCCTTAGGACGAGCCCCACCAGGGGCTGGATACCCTGACAGCTGTGCCCAGCTGCCGCAGCCCCAGGAGGGTGCAGGGACACACTGACCCTCTCCTGCTGCTGCTGCTTCTCCTGCCAGCAGCCTCACATCCACAGGGCTGTGCCCAGGCCCCTTGGGGCCCCAAAAATCCACAGGCTGAGAGATTTGCCCTTAGCCATAGGAGCAGGTGACTCAGTCACCTCTCATCCAGACTATGAACAATTTACTTTGAAGCACTGAGCAAGCCCAATGTACTGACACTGGCAAATGAAATTCCCCCAAAATGTTAAGGGCTTCTCTTTCTAAGATGAAAATTTATCTGGCTTTTGGTGTAAATTTCATCCATGAAGATGAGGCAGACAGCAGGACAGCAAGGCAGGCTGTTTACTGTTCAAAATAAGAGATGTCCTTTTAAAAGTGTTTTTAAAATAAAAAATGGAAGATTCATCATTTCTTTGGTAACTTCCTCCACAGTTAGCCAGAAATCATCAGGAAATGGCAGAGAAGGAAATCCATCCTGTTCTGCCTGGTCAGCACAAGGAATGTGCTCCTCAGAGGACACTGGCGGGGGGGCTCTGCCTCTGCCCAGGCAGAGCTGAGCAGAGCCCCAGAGACAGCTCAAGAGTCAACTTGAATGACATGTAAAGACAAAATGACAGGAGGAAAAATAAAGATGGATTTCCACAGTCAGCACACTCAGAATCTGACTTTTGCACCAAATGAAAATTTGGAATAACTCCAGAAATGTCAATATTTTTTTTGTTTTCCTGAAAAAAGAAGCACACTTCACCATCCATAAACCTCCAGGCTTTTCTCTAATCAGCTCTGACTGTTAAATGATACCCAAGGCCCAGTGATTAAACTCATTTCTACTGCAGACCTGCCTATCTCTCTGTGGTCCTCTCACCAATGACCACACCATTAATGTTTCCACAGTCCACAGCTGGACTGGACTGGCTCAAAAAGTGCTTAAAATGCTTCTTCACCTTCAGCCTCTGTGGATCAAGTTGGGAGGAAAGGGTGTTTTGGTGTTATTCCATCAGCTATGGTTACTTGTACACTTGTGGCTGCAAAATCAGAGGTGTGTAAACGAAAGCACCATCCTTTTCCATTGGCAACATAACATTAATCCTCCTAAAGAGCTCTTGCTAACTCTGCTGACCACAGTTCACCGGAGAAAACAGAGGGAGGAGCACATAAAGTGACTGGTCTGTACTGGGAGGAGGTGAGAAACAGACGTGCAGGAGCTGGGGGTGAAGAGAAGAGCAGCTGTATGTGTGACGTTTATTTCCATCCTGCAGATGAGACACTGCATAGAAAAGGCTGAGTAGGTGACAAAGCCAAACCTCATTTATACAGCCTAGTACAAAGTCTGTATCTTTTCTAGAAACAGATCACAGACTCACAGAATCAGCTGAGATGGAAGGGACCCACAAGGATCATGGAGTCCATCTCCTGTCCCTGCACAGGACCGTCCCCAAGAGCCACACCGTGTGCTGAGAGCACTGTGCATGTCTCTGTTCAGCGCTGAACCTGCACTACATGATGCTGTGTCAGTGATTTGGCTCTTCCACCACTCTTTAGCTGTCCCATTTGTGCTTCCCCTGAGGAGACAGACACTGCCAGGCTCACCCTCTGCCTCTCTGGTGGCACGGAGAGCAGAGCCTGACCCATTGCCCAAACCCACATCCTCCAGGGGCGGGTGGCACCCTGGTGAGGGATGGCTCAGCTGATGGTGTTTGCAGTTAACACTCTGGCTGCCCAGAGCCTCTGCAGCCCTCACAGCCCCATGCCCTTCTCAGCTGCTGCTGTAGAAGAAAGTGATGCCATTTCTTTCATGAGCTCAATTCACAGGTAGCCCTGCTGTGGCCGTGCTGCCACTATCAGTTCTGGAGAGGACTTTTGCTGCTCCCCACATGCAGGGACACTGTGGCTTTCCTGGGGATGAAAAAAGGGACACAGAAAGTACCATCACCTTCTCTGGTGCGTGTTCTGCTGGAAGAGACTCTCATTCCAGGACACTGCAGAGCCCAGAGCCCAGAGCCCATGACTGCGTTGCCCTGTAACACCAACCCCAGCCCCGTGTGAGGAATGGAAAGCTCATCCATCACTAAGATGGTGTGTGTACTTGCATACTAAACCCCACACTTGCATTCATCAGAGAAAGAAAAGCTGTCAGAAGTGGGGATTCATGAGGGGTTGCCAGTACTCCCTTTCTATTTTTGCTGATTAATTTTATACACAGAAGGGGAATTCTTGCAAAAAACAGGGCTGTGGTTGTGCTGTGATGTTTAAGGGCGTGGGGATGATGAAGCCCAGGGAAGAGGGGATGTTGTTGAATAGGTACGACGGTGTAGCTGGAGAACACAGCAAATGGCTTTTCAGCAAACAAACGTCTCTGTCACTGCCCGCACACTCATTCAGCCTGCACAACCTAAACACTTCAAAAAACAATAGGAGCCAAAGCGAGTGATTGTAATGCAAAGGCCAGTTCAGAGCTGGGAAAGCAGTACCAACGGGCAGCTAATAAACATTTTCATTTTAGCTGATCACAAAGAAAGGTGAAATAAACCCGTGCTTGCCGAAAGCAAAGCATGTGCACGGGCTTGTGTTGTTAACGTGTTCCACACTTTGGGAACGTGCACGAAATTCCGCCACAGGGCTTTCAGCAGCAGCCAGAGCATCCTTGTGCCAGCTGCCTATGGAGCACAGGGCGCTGTCCTGAGCTCAGAATTCTTGTGCCCTGAAACACGTCCAGCCCTTGACATTTTTGTCCCTCCCAGGCAATGCGGTGGATAACAAAACTTCACCACCCTAGCGCCGCTACTCAGTGGAAGCAGCTATTTTACAGCTGATACTTGCTACACCCATTCTCAACTCTGGGATGATGGTGGCTTGTGTAACACGAAGGGAAGAGCACAGAAAGGAACGTGGCAATGTCTGCTAGGCTGACTTTCTAAAAATACCATGCTCAGCTCTCTCATCTGCAGGCTCAGCACAGCGGCTTCTCCCGACCCTGCCAGGCTGATGGGATCTGATTTTCAACGTTTTCCTGTAAGATCACACTCCATCCATCCCCTCCCCAGTAATTCTTGAGCTCACTGCCCACCTTATTTTCAAAGAAGTAAATGTCTTGCTTGCAAATTTTGTGAGAGCAGGTAATCAGACTGGAAAAAAGAGGTAAGAGAATGAATTAAACCCTGGGAAAAAAATACTTGAATGGGAGTCGGTGGCTATTAGACACCAGAAAATCCACTCCTCACTTAAGGTTTCTCTCTCATGCGGATTCACAGGTGTTTAATATAGCATGAACTTCCATTTGAGTTTTTCCTGTGGTTAGAACATTTGCAATGTGTGGCTTCTCTGATGTCTTTTGAGCAACAGAGTTGTGCTGCAGCCTTGGAGAACTCATTGTGCCAGTACCCAGGCATAAACCCATAGAAATTTTTCCATCAGTTTATTTATTAGTTCTGTGGCTCATGGGGCTGCTTGTTAGATGCAGCATTTCCCACAAAAACAGGCAAAAGGACAAGTGGCAGAGGCAGGCTGTGCACGGTGGAGCCACCCCACCTGACAGTACCTGCTGCAACAGCAGCTCAGGCTCCCTCCTCCACTGAGAGCCTCTCATCTGTCTCCACAGGCTCCCAGTTACCTCTGTGAACACCCCAGTGTGGGTTAAAATCTTACTGCTTGTGCTAAATGCTAAATTCAAGTATATTTATTTGGTTTATTTTAATTTGTATTAAAAAAATTAGTTCCACATGAAAAAAAATCCATCTCTTGGATCACTTTGAAACAAACCACTGCGTTTCAATGGCATTGACTTGATGCTCATTTATCAGCAAGGTATTGCAAACAAACATTTCAGTTTCAAAATACTTGTAACTCTGCTCTTTGCATGCAATTCTGTTTCTCCCTCTCAGGATCAGCTTTTCAGAGGCTTGCCACTTGGTAACACAATGAGATGCCTTGATGGCATCTCACAACTGCCTAAGCTCATTTGTCCAAGCCTTTTCCTGGTTTGTTCGGTTTTTTGTTTGTTTGTTTTTTTGGTTTTTTTTTTTTTTTTTTTTTTTTGGTTTGGTTTGGTTTGGTTTGGTTTGGTTTGGTTTTTTTGCAACTCTGTATAAAAGGTATGTGCTGGCTAGCCCTTATCTTCCATTTCACTGAAACACTTAAGGAACCGAAATGGAAGATTTTCCTTTATAAGCATCTGCAGCTTTGTCCCTATTTATTCCTGCTTAGCCAAATGTCTCACTTTTATTGTTAGCTTTTGTTCCCATTTATTTATTTGGTGTGAAATTAATGCCTGATGGGCTGTAATTTCCAGGAGTGCTTTAAGCTGATTTTAATACAAGATTGATTTCCATTGGCAGTGTTATATTTTTCCGGAGGCTGTGCTGCTAGCTCCTTCCTCTGTTGCCATGGCACAGCCCCATCAGCCCCCCCAGCTCTCCCCAAATCCTTTTTCCACCAGTCCAGGTATGCTCCTTTTCCTTGGAAGGACAGAAACATTGTGAATCTGCTTTGGTCCACAATTTGTGTAATTTTATTAGGCTGATGATTTTAGCTTTCTTGTTTCTGCAGCTTTTATTTGGTCTATAGTTAAAATGATGAGTGTAAAGGCAGGGAATGGCTCTCCTGGCCCTGACCAAGGGTTCTCCAAGCTGCATTCTCTGATGTGCCCAAAAGAGCTCCAGCACCTGCATCACACCTTGTCTTATCACCCTGAGTCACCTGTCACAGACAGGCCCCGGACTGAATGCCAAGGTGATGGAAACAATGGATCAATACATTGGTCATCTGTCAAGCCAAACCCTCTGAAATGTCTGGAGCAGGCCTAGCCACACCATTTCCTCAGGTGACAATTACACTTCCTTAAGTGTCTGCTAACAGCAGCAGTGACTGCATCAGAACTGCTCAGTGTACACACAAACACACACACACATATATGGTTCCAGAAAATAAGCAGGGTTTGTCCTAGGACAGTCCCAAAGCCAACACTGAGCCCTCTCCCCTTAAACCAAGACTCATCTTCCAAGCCTAAGCCTCGATCCTGAATTTGTATAAAATACCGTACTCAGTTGCTGCTTTTCAAAACCCTTCTCATAAACCTACTCAGGAAGTAACTGACCAAACCAGAACAGGCTGGAGTAATCATATTACACCAATTGCTTCATATTGGAGTATTTATTTTGCTTTCCCTTTTGAAAACGCATTGAATTGTAACGTTAAACAGAGAAGTCAGGCAAAGGAGACTTCCATGAACCTTGGTCAATTGCTCAGCAGACAGAACCAGAACAGCTTCTTCACCAAAGAGAAACTCTTTCACAGGGAAGTACTTCAGAAATAAATCAGAAATCTTCTCAAATATGTTGTTATTGACAGCCATACACCTGCAAGGAACACGAGGAGCCTAAGGGCAGGAAACAGCAACCAGCTGCTGCAATGGGAGCCACGGGAGTTCTGCCTTTCTGCCTCCCAGCACTTTTTGCAACTGTGGCATAACTCCAGATTAGTTTTTCCTTCCCTTTCTTTCTTTCTTCTTTTTTTTTTTTTTTCCCTTTCTTTTTTCTCTTCTCTATACAAAGTCAGCAATTTAGAAGTTCAAACTTCACCAGCAGTCAAGTTTGAGAGGCACAAGCTGGAGATGGCTGGGAAGAGGAGAAGCTCCCAGGGCCAAGTCCCGTCCCAAGGTCAGTGCTCCTCGGCAGGGCTGAGTGGGAGGGACAGAGGAAGTGTGACCTTCCTCCTCATGTGACAGGAGCGGGGAAAACCAGTCTGTGGCTTTTAGCATTCCTACACTGCTGAGCATAAATGTCATGTCTGCAGGGCGCTTGGAAAAGAGGCCTAAAGGCCCAGGGTTCGTGTGCAATTTTTGCATCTTGTAGGCTCCAAAAAGAGCCCTGAGACAAACCTAGTCACTACTCAGGCTCTCCTGAGGTGAGGTCCTGCAGGAACGGGCTCATGATCTCATCTTCTCATATTTTGCAGTTTGAATGAATCCAGCTATGGGGAGTCCCAGTTCTGGAGCTCAATTTCTTATCAACATTTTACAACCCAGAGAGAGGGAAACAAAGATCTTTAAAAGAGACTGGCAGAATATGGTGCCCATAAATCCAAGTTGGACAGCAGTGTGTGGAGTTTTTTCCTGTCATGTCTCTGTTCAGGTAAGAATTAGTTAACTAACATTGAAACTCCTTCTGGTATTAGACTTTTTAGATGATGCTGATGCCTTGTTTCTCTCCCAGAAACCTCCTCATCCAATTTCAACCACACCCGACAGCAGTAAACATCCCCAAAGCACTCACTCTGCTTTGGCAAAGCTCATGGAAAACTGGGAGTCAAGAAGAAAGAACTCTTGGTGCCCCTGCCTGGAGAAAGGCTGGGGCAAGGATTCCCTCATTGCTCCTGACTGGAGTGCTGGAGCAGGGAATCAGCCTCAAGCCCCCATCTCAGCCCCCAGGAATCCCATCTCTGCTGCTGCCCTGGTTTGTTTGCTTCCCTTGCAGGCAGCCAGGAATCAAGGTGTTTCCCAGACACTTCAGTGGCCTCAACTGTGAGAGAGGCAGCCTTGTTTACAGCTCACTCCTCCATGCAGATGCCTTCCAGGCCACCGGGGAAAACGCTAATGACAACATTTTAACTCTCCTGGGTCTAAACTGCCATTGAACAAGCCCGAATAAATTTAGTTTTATAATTTAACACCACAATCACAGTATTAAAAAAATAATTTAGTTGTTAGATTTTTATCTCAACTCTATCAGCAAAATAACAGCCTCCAGTCAGGTAGGTTCTGCAATATTTTGGATTTAGTGCTAGTGAGCAGATGGTATTTATTGACAAACCTGCTGCTAAACTGTTTGCATTCCCAGGGCTCTAGGTACAGTCAGCCTGCAGCATATTCACTACTCATTGCTAAAATACTCATTTCCCTGGAAAACCATCTGTGTCATTCAGTCATGGCAGAAGCCCAGAAGCATCCATTCCCTCCACTGCCACTATCCCCAAGCACTATTTATATTTATCCAAGCCTGGACCACATTTCCTGTCTGAAGCCTTCATTATTTGCCCCACAGTAAACAGAGGGCAGCAAAATGAGTGAGATGCAAATTGTACATATAATTTCCACTTTTCATCTATACTAAAATGAACTAAAGCATAGGTGCAGGAGAGTCACCAAGAGCAAGGCTTTTTGCATTAGCCTGGGCAGACATCAGGGCCTGAAGGACAATTTCTTCCTCCAAGGGACAGTTCAAGAGGAAATATCCTCATGTTGTGCCAGGGGAGGTTTAGGTTTGATATTAGGAAAATTTTTTTCACCAAAAGGGTTGTCAAGCATTGGAACAGGCTGCCCAGGGCAGTGGTGGAGGCACCATTCCTGAAGATATTTAAAAGCTGTGTAGATGTGGTACTTGCAGACATGGTTTAGTAGTGGCTCTGGCAATACTGGGTTTATGGCTGGACTTAATGATCTTAAAGGTCATTTCCAACCTAATGATTCTGTGGTTCCACCTGCAGGCATCCAGGGGGTGCACAGGATGGCCTGAACCCAGGGCAGGCCAAGGCACTGACTGAAGAGGGACGTTTGACCTCAGATTTGGCCTGGCCAGCACATCGAGTAAAGACAGAGCCACGGCTGTGGGAAACACTCAACTCAGGCACTTTTATGTGGAATTTAGGCTTTCTGAAGCAGAACAAAATAAGTGAGTCCCTGCTGGGGGAGGAGGTAGTACAGAATAGCTGCTGTGCTTCAGCTCACACCCTCCTTTATTGCAACAGAGCTTCCCTGTTTAGACAGGCCCAAAGAGACGTAGACATTGGTAATGTGTATTTAATCTTTCCATCTCTTCTTTTCTGTTTTGATGTTCCCTCAGGCTTTGAAGATTCAAGATCACTTTTTTCCCAGAAACTACAAGCTTTAAAACAAAAAATAAGGCAGCTGGAAATTGCCTGCTGCCAGTCAGACTAAAGAGGTTGTAACTTTTCTCAGCACAGGAAATGTTCAATAATTTAATATCAGTGACCATGTATTAATGCATTTATGCCCTTAGGTCTATAGAAATCCTTCATTCACAACATTACACACCCCAGTTCATAGGACAACTAATATTTGTTCAGTGTTATTGTGCTTTTCAATGGTATCAAAAGAGACATCTCTGCTGCTGAGCCTGCTCGCCTTTGTTGTTCTCTTTACACTTTATTGGGTCTGGCTGGAAGGGAGTTCATCCTCCCCATAGCAGCCCCCAGAGGGTTGTGCTGTACACTGGTATTTCATTTTAATTTTTCCCCATCCCTCCAGCTGAGGAGGGGGAGTGGTGGGCATCTGGTGTACTATAGCCTGTTCTTATGAGGATTTGGAGGAATAGAGGAAACCCACAGAATGGGAGTATCTGTTAAAGGACAGGGGATAGTAGTTAATGAGAATGTATAAACCTTAAGATGGCTTCAGTATGAAGCATAAGTTGGTAAGAAGATATTTCAGCAGTCCTTGTTCCCTGTGCTTATCTCACAGTCAATAAGGAATATGCTGAAGCACTTAAGGAACGCCCTCCATATCATACAAATATTGTGAAAAGGCAAAAGTTTTACATACTATTGAAATACACAGTACTGTGAATGCAAGTGTTTCCTGCTTTTTTACTTTTCTGTGTGTACTGCAATAGCAGACGGTTGGTGTGTGGCAGTCTACCCACATATTTATGGAGTATTTCACTTTAGGGATAATGTAAGCAATACAGTTTTAATCAGCACCCTAAAATACGAGTTGACTGTCAGAAGCTGCTAGATTTTTGTTTATGACACTCCTATTCAACTGCCTCCTTTTTACTCTCCTTACTTTTTGTATTTTTACTTTAAAGTAAAAATAACTATTGCTGTGTTCTATCTTCTGTTTGTAGGAGTGTTCACACTTATATTAGTATACTATAAATGTAGAAGTTAAAAAAATACTCCTCTGTGGAATGGCCAGGGAAGGGTGTTTGTTCTGACTGAGTAGTAGTGATGCTGCATTTTTTTGTCACAGTACTGGGTCTGGCTGGGATGGATTTCCCTCATGGCAGCCCTCACAGGGTTGTGCTGGGTATCAGTGGCTGGAAAGGTTTTGAGAAAAAATTTCTTCACCAAAAGGGTTGTCAAGCATTGGAACAAGGTTTTGAGAACTCACCAGTGGTTTGGGTTCATGTGAGCAGTGCTCCACAGCATCCAGGCGGCTGCTCAGTCTCTTCTCCCAAGCAACAAGTGACAGGACAAGAGAAATTAGCCTCCAGTTGTGCCAGGGGAGGTTTAGATTGGATATGATGAAAAATTTCTTCACCAAAAGGGTTGTCAAGCCCAGGAACAGACTCCGCAGGACAGTGATGGAGTCACCAACCCAGGAGGGATTTAAAAGACGTGTAAATGTGGCACCACTTGGTGACAGGTTTTAGTGGTGGGCTTGGCTGGGTTAAGGGTTAGACTCAGAAGTCTTTTCCAATCTAAATGCTTCTACAGTCCCTTGAAACAGGATCAACATGGGAAATTAGGCTCTTTTTTTTTCTCTCTCTCTCTCTTTTTTTTTTTTTTTTCCCAGACGTTGCTTCTGAAAGTAAAGTCTGCATGAGAAAACTCATCGCCACAAAAAGCCGTGTAACCGCGTCTAGCAGGTGTCCCTTTTTAGGTGGAACTGGACTCTCCTTGAGCTTCCTTCCGACCCAAACCGTTGTGATCTGTGATGAAAATCTCATCTCCATCGTCCACCCCCGCTCAGCACGGCCCCCGCTCCTCCACCGCTGCTTTTCCCACCGCTAACTCGCCGTGACGACTCGGCAGGTTTTATTTTTCATTCACACCCACCCACGGAACAAAGAGCCGGCGGGCAATTCCCTGAAAGGAGGCTGTAAGGGAGTGGGCTCTTCTCCCAGGCAGATAGTGACAGAACGAGAGATCATCGTGCCGAGCTGCACCAGGGGAGGTTTAGGTTGGGTATCAGGAGGAATTTCTTCACAGAAAAGGTGATCAGACATTGGAATGGGCTGCCCAGGGAGGTGGTGGAGTCACCTACTCTGGAGGTGTTTAAGAAAGCACTCAGTGTCATGGTGCGGTGGAGACGGTGGTATTCGGTCACAGGTTGAGATTAATGATCGCACAGATCTTTTCCATCCAAGTTGGTTCTGTGATTCTGCGGTGCTGGGGGCGGCAGTCACGGAGCGCCTCGGCCCCACCGCCCGCGGACACCTGAGGCGCGGCGTGAGGGGCGGCCTCGGCCCCGGAGGAGCGGATCGGCCGCTCCGCTCCCGGCCCCGCTCCGTTTCTCTCCCGGCCCCGCTCGGCAGCGGCGGGGCGGGAGCGGGGCGGGCGCGCGGTCACCTGACGCCGCGGCCGCCGCCATTTTGTCTGTGAGCGTAATGTGAAAGGGAAAGCCGGGGCGCACCCGCGGGCGGAGGTGGCAGCGCCGAGCGGTGCCGGGAGCCGAGCCATCCCCGCCGCCGCTCCGCGGAGCAGCGGCAAGAGCCCCCGCGGCGGCGGCCGACAGGAGCCGCTGAGGCGGAGTCCGGCGAGCGCTCCCGCCGGAGGGAGCCGCCGGCGCCCTTCCTCCGGGAGGCTGCGCTCGCCCCCGGCCGCGGGGGAGCCGCCGCCCCGGCCTTGCGGGGGGACCGCGGCGGAGCCGCCGCCAGGGCCGCGGCGATGATGTCGGGGCAGTCCATCACGGACCGCATCACGGCGGCGCAGCACAGCGTGACCGGCTCGGCCGTCGCCAAGGCTGTGTGCAAGGCGACGACCCACGAGGTGATGGGCCCCAAGAAGAAGCACCTGGACTGTGAGTAGGACCTGGCGGCGGCGCCGCGTGGGCCCGGAGTTGGAGCTCCGAGCTCGGGGCAGCCCCTCAGCCGGGCCCTCCGGCCACGGGCCGGGGAGGGGGGGAGCCGGCCGCCTGCACCTGGAGGGGGTGTCGTGGAAATCTGGGTGGACCTGGCTGGCTTGATCTCCAGAACTTATTTTCCACGTGGAGGGAGCTGGGTTTGTAACACCCTGTCGCGCCTGGGGAGCAAAAATATTCCAGCCTCATGAGCTGTTCCCGGTGAGAGCTGCTTAGCTCTTGTGCTCTGGATACAGTGGTGCTTATTAATCCGGCACCTGGGGAAAAGGTGTGTTTACTGTTGCAAGCCAGAATTTAATTTTTTAAGTACTGTTAAGACTTTCCGTTCATCCCGTGGACTATAGCCGTTTAAATATTTCGAACATTTCCCGAAATAGCATGGTTTTCTGTCTTAGGGCTCGCCAAACGACGTAAAAGATTAAAAGCGAGGTAAAGGGAAGGGCGTAGGTTGATCAGTGCGTTTCCTCTGGTTGGGAGTATGTTGCCGCTAATACGTTTAAACTTAGAATGTTAAAACCTCTTTCTCTATGCCAAAAGCTGCAGAGAGTTACCCCTGAAATCTACAGAAATCAGTGGTGTTGTTTCTCTTCAGGTTTTAGTAATAGAGTAGCAATTGGAGTTCTGACTGCTCAAAAGAGCACAAACCTTGTAGGTTCTGTAGCACACCCGCTGTCCAGCTCGTACAAGTGAAATAAGTGTGTGTGTGTGTTTTTATTAAAGAGAGAAAAAAGAAAAAGCTTGAAGCCTTTTGCTGGTTTCTTCAAAGACAGGCTGGTAGTTTTGCAGGATTCGTACAAGTTGATGGTGCTGAAGGGTTCAGGGTCTCGGCAGAAGCGTTCTGGGTTATATTGTTTGAGGATAGTTGGGATGTGTGACCCTGTGACACTGGTCTGCTCATACTAGCTTGTGTGAGAGCTTTTGGCGTGGATCAAACAGTTAAAACCAGCCAAATCTATATTTCATTTGTTACTGATCTGAATGGGTGGCATCCAAGCTACAATACTGAACATTGCAGCTATTGTGTTGAAATGAAAAGCCTTAAAACTAGGTAACTGACAATTTGTTTTTTAAAGATACCTTTTTAAATTTGCCTTATTTCTTCTGGTCTTGTATTCTGCCTATGGTACAAGTTAAATGAGGTAACCTTTGAGTCCAGGAATGGCAACACAACAGGAAGCCAGAGAGTGGGGACAGTTTGCTCAATAGTTTAAAAGCTTCTGACTCCTAAAAGAGGTAGTGTGTTGTTTGAAAATATTATTGAAATAATGTCATCTGCTATAGGTCACCCTTACTAAATAAGAAAATGGAACCATGGAACAACTCTTAATTTGAGAATACCATAAGCTGAGATTGCCTTTTAACTAACAAGTTCCTTTTGATCCTAGGCTGTTTAGCTGTCAGTCAGCCTCCTGAAGGTCCCCTTCTGTGCCACATGAGTTCTGTGTTCTGTGTAGTTCATTGGCTTAGACTTTGGCCTAAGACAGACAAAAATCTTGTTGTTGTCACTTGGTATCTGAAATAGAGGAATGCTTGGTGGGGTAGGGAAAAAAAGGATGGGAAATATGGTTACTTAAATATGTCTGTAAGGGGTTAAAAAATCCCAATGAACATGCTCCTGTCCTCCTTGAGCTCTGCTTTTCAAACATCTGCAACCTTTGAGTAGCACTTCTTATTTGTTCACTTGTACAGAAGACTTATTTGTATTAAATGTGAGCAGGTGGATATGAAACACTGTAATCTCTGGAAAAAAAAGTCCCACAGTATGTTTTTTTCCAGATACAATGCAAGTACTTCCCAATTTAAGTACAGTATGAAGGAAAACATAGCTTGGATTTAATGTAAAACTCAGATAGTTGTACTCTGGTCACTGTGTGTGTGTGTCATTCAAAATGCTACACCATCTGGTATTATTTGTAATTGCTGCTCAGGAAAAAGCTTTACCAGGAACAATTTTTTGCGAGTTGCTGCAGTTGTAACAGGGATTGTGGAGGAGTATCAGTTTGTGCCCTCTGTTCAGATTAATTCTTAAAATCCCCTTATTGCCAAGTTTCCTCAGCAAGAAAAGCTGTGGTATTACAATATAGGTTTTTACAGAAAGGTGTTAGATCTGCAGTGTCTGAACTAGTATTGAAGAGTCTTGTGGTTTGTCTGACTCCTAACTGCTGAGTAGTATAGTCATATTGTACTGTAAGAGTGAAAGAACACCCACAAAAAACCCACCCCAAAAATCTAAGCAATGTCAGTAGGCATACTTGGGGATTTACCTTTTAAAGTAGGTCATGGTGTCCTAAATAAGTCAGCAGATCTATTTCTGTAGTATTTTGTAATGTTTTCGGGTAATATCAAACGTTCTATAGAGGCTGATCTTTCCTCTTCGTGGAGCCCCTGAAGGTCTTGTCTCTCTTTCCTAGTGTGCTTCTGTCACTCCCCCAGCTTCTGGGTGTGGTTTGCAGCGGAGCTTTTGGAGCTACACCTCCTCTTGTCTGGCTACTGAAGAGTCACAAGAAAAATGAATAAATTAAAGCTGTAGCCAAGCTGGTAACTCGCAGAGTAGACTTCTGTGTAGACCAAACCTTGGAAAAAACCAAACTCCTAAATTAATTGCAGCTTAAACTTTTAAATTAACACAGTAATGAAAAAACCAGCTTCTGTTTAACTTGTGTACAGCCCACTTCAGAAGCACAGGGGAGGGGGAAGGTAGTTAATGTTGCTAATCAAAACTTAAAACTCCCATATGCATACAAGCTTTGGAAACTTTCTAAGAAGTGGTAATTCTGGCACTGTAATTCTGGTACTGCCCATTCTTTCTTTTGGCAGCCAGAGCTTTTGGCTGTGAAGTGATGCAGTGTGGTTCTTGCAGAGATGTGTAAGCTGTGATGCAGGACAAAGGCATTTTTGGAACTCTGCACAGACCAGTGGCTGCCAGCCATTTGAAGTTCTTTAGCAATTTGTGAAGTTTTTCAATATAATAATTGAGGAAATTTAACTTGAACTAAGAAATAGTTAATATTGTTGGGATCTATGAGTGGGGGTTGTATATAGCTTTTTTAAAGAACATTATGGGCTGTCCTGTACCCTTGTTTAGCAGGGAAGTGGGACAGAATAACTGATTTTCTTTGCTTTGTGGTAAAGTAACTCAAAAATTCAGATTTAACTGTTCTTGTGTAACTGAAATGTAAAGATCACTCTTTAAAGTGCACTATGAGCAGACATGGGCATAAGAATGTTTGCAACAGTTGAGTGCCATCTTTTAAGTCTTCCAGCAAAATTTTTTGCATTCCTTGGCTACACAGAAAAAATTGGCTGAAGTGTCTCTGGTGTTTTACGTTTTTGTAATGTGCCATCTATGATGCAACTTTCTAGAGGAAAATGTATTTTTTTAAGACTGCTGGGACTGAGCAAAGTGGTCTTAATTCTTAGATTTGTCTTAGAGCAATTTCAGTCTTGTGACAAAGTGCAAGAAATACATGAATATAAAACTGTTGTGTTGCCTTTATCTTATGTATTTACAGCTCTCTTGAGAGAGATTCCTGACTCAGGAAAATGATGACTTTTCCTATTACTTAAAAGTTGAAAAGTATGTCAGCTTCTGTTGGTGCCTGGCTGAGAATTTTCCAAAAACCTGATATATGTATATTTTATTTTTATTATCTGGATTTATGCATGCTGTTCTCTGAAGAGCTGTATAGCTTCATAGATGATGTGCCAGTATTTCAGATGAGTTGTGGAAAAGAAATACTCAGTACTCTTCTAGGCAGTAAGATTTCTGCAGCTGTTCCAGGTTGCTTGAAAACCCCTATGGTACTCTTCTGGTTTAAAGCTTTAGATGTTTTATTTATTTATTTGTTTTTCTTCCTTTTTTCTTTTTCCTGTGTGATGTTAATATGTTTCTAAATTCCATTCTAGAAGTAGCACCGCAGTTTCACTTGCAGTTGAAATGATTCCTCTGGGTAATTGGCAAAATGCTTTGAGTTGTGAAATGTTTATATAAGTACCGTGATAAGAAAATGAGCATCACTCACCCTGTGCATTTCATTTTAATTTTTGCTGCCAGCATCCATGTTACTGTTGCCCAGCTGTCAGTCTCTCAGGTGCATGTGTTCCTTTATACTTCCAGATGTGTTGGGATAATAGCAGCTGTAATAGATCCCTACAGTTGTCTCTACAGATATTCCTGTTGCAGACTTGAAAGAATCATATTAGAGAAACAGCACTTGCATTTCTTTTTATGTATCTCAATTGTAGAGTTAAAATGTAATATTGGCTTTATTGCTAGTTATAAAGCAATAATTTTTTAAAATTACCCCAAAAGCCTTATTGAAGGAGTCTTATTTTTAAGCCTGGTCTTTTGCAACACACTCTTAAGAAAGTCCAGTTTTGGCCTATAAAATGCACTGACATTTTTTGCTTAGTTTAATATTTTAGAGACATTTGTTTAAGCATGTATTCTTCGATATTGGTGACTGTGACTTATGTGCTTGGGTGTTGAAGGAGATTTTGGAATCAAAGACCACGCTGTGCTGAGTACTCCCTGTAAAAATGTCCTCAGGGCAAGCAGTGCGGGTTGAGCGCATGGGGCTGGCAGCTCACTCCGGCCCTGGAACCTCAGCCTCAGCCTGAATTACACTCCTGGTGGCCCTGCCTGTGTGAAGTATTTCATTTTGGTTGCCTTTTGAAATGGACAGACACGTATCTTACACAGAAGTGCCCACACTTGAGAATGAAACAATAACAAAAGAGCTTCTCAAATACAGCAGAGCTCTGTCAGCTCCACTCTGTTGCTGACGCTTGACAGGAGACATCTGCACGGCTTCTTGTGGAAGTAAACCTTTATTCTGGCATAGGCCAAAACTTGTTTTATGGATATGGGGCTTAAGGAGAGTTCACCTGTTAGAGCAGTTATTTCAGCATTTTTGTGTGTTGCTAATAAGTTAAATTTTTCATCCCAACTTCCATATTTGATATTAGGAAACCTCTGACATGTGAATGAAATTAGTAGCTTATTATAACTTTCATTTTACAGCTTTTTACCTTGGTTAGACATTAAAATTCTTTACTCTATTAAAGTTACTCTGGTTATTACACTATTTTAAACAGCAATACTTAATCAAAGGACTTCTTAATAAACCAATCTTTAGTTAAGGCCCATCTGTAACACACTCTGCACTGGGAAGATATAAACTTCAAGTGCAATATTTCTGTGAAATATTTTGTGCTAAGCTATCAATGTGTGAGCTCTAAGCTGACATTTAAAGTGCTGATGATGACACAGTCTGTCCTGTGCTGCTGAGGCAGAGCAGTTGGCTGTTTCAGTGGTGCCAATGCCTCAGCCTCAGTTGCTGCCCAGCTCCCCAGGCTCCTGCCCCTCCTCACATCCTTACCCAGACAAGCTGCACAAACAGCAGTGGGCTCTGCTGCCACGGGCTGCTCACAGGCTCAGCTTCAATGAGAGGCCACAAAGGAAGCTTTTCAAACCAGATATTTGT
Source organism: Cettia cetti (assembly GCA_013401135.1). Lineage (NCBI taxonomy): Eukaryota > Metazoa > Chordata > Aves > Passeriformes > Sylviidae > Cettia > Cettia cetti. The sequence continues at coordinate 17,559 of VZUI01015913.1, read as the reverse complement.
TTTACTGGCCTTGCCCAATCCTTAGGGTGTACTTTGATCACACCTGAGCCAAATTTAGCACAGAGAGAGAATAAATGTCTGATGTGCATGTCTTGAGGGGTTTAGAGTAGTCCTGGATTCAGTTCTCTGCTCTTTTCTCAGCGAGTACCTGCTTTAACCTTCTCAGGCAAGTGCTCTTCCCATGTGTCTGCTGGAGCCTGTTCTGGTTTTGCACTAAATCTCAGCAGAGTCTTGAACCTCTCTGTCTCTGACCTCCCAAGTTAATGTTCCACTCCTGGGTTTATTGGCAGTCTAGGACACAAAGAGCTTTTTTATACAAAAGCCTGAGACCTACCGTGATCCAGCACAAAATACTCGGTAGGTTTGTGAGCAGGTGTTTTAAAGTGGAAGGGTGGATAGATGCAAATTCTTACTCTTAATTTTTACAGAAAAGAGTCATATTTTACAGATTTGTAGCATTTAATTTGCCATCATGTGTGAGTACTCAGGCCTGGGTCAGAGTGGCAGGATTGTGCTGCCTGTGGATCTCGTGAGGTTGGGATGTCTCAGCTTTTCATTTCTTTGGTTAGATTGGGTGGCCTCGGGCATTGAGCATCCAGAAGGTTGCTCACACTGGCTGTCAGAGACTAATTTGGGCTCCATTTTAATGGAACAGGTTACTTATTGATGAGATATTGGGACTCTGTAAAATTACTGAAATGCCTTTGAAGTTCATGCTTGGAGTGTTACAGTAAAATGCAGTGAATCTGAGCAGGGAGGGTAAAGGAGCTCAATTATTTCTTTAAGAACTGAAGTCAATGCTTCCAGTGTGAATTCTAGTGTAAAAAACCAAAAAAATAACATGTTGATCCTCTGAGCATGTAACTCATTGTAATGCTTTGGGTTTTTTTTCTTTTAATTTAGATCTAATACAGTGCACAAATGAAATGAATGTGAATATTCCACAGTTGGCAGATACACTCTTTGAGAGAACTGCAAACAGTAGCTGGGTTGTAGTCTTCAAAGCTCTAATTACAACACACCACCTCATGATGTATGGAAATGAGGTAAGACATGATTCATTCTGTTAAAGCCTGTGTGACAGCTTTTTAAAAATTGTCTCAATCTGTAAAGCATTAGATATATACTTCATTTTTTCAAATATTTTCTTTTTCCTCTGCTAATGGCTCTAAAAAGTATTTGTCCAGAGGAAAAAAAAATTCCTTCATTATTTCAATACCAAAATATATCAGCATTTGCAATTTACCTGCAGGTATCTGGGTTGGTCTGTGAGGGAATAATGAGTGACCTTTCTAGAATGAAGGCTTAGAAAACTTCTGATGAGCTTTACTTCATTAGGGTAGTGCTTATCAGCAAGAGCACAGCAGAAGAGTCTTGTTAGCACCCCATAAACGTGCAGCTAACCTAACAACAGATAAGAAAGAATACTTGCTAAAGGGGAGAGGAATATGGTGACTAGAATATTTGATCTTGCAAGACATCATCTAATGGGCTGAGTCTTCGTATGTTGTTGCTGTTAACATTGTGAAACATTTTTCTACTGCATTTAATTCACTTAAATTATTTCATCACAGTTTATTAAAAGCTTCCTAGTCAGTTAGGTGGAGTTATAAATGTAGCCTCTCTTGCACAAGCCTTATGTTAAAAGCTAAACTTTGGTCAGGTGACAGTCCTGAACCCATGTGTGGTCATTGACCTAAGAAATGATTGCTGAGCACTGGTAGCATTGAAGTGATGATTGTTAAAATTGCTTTCCAGCCATTAAACTGCTGTGAAAGCTTGGTGTTCCTTCTCTCTGCAAAGAACTTGATTGAAGCGACTGGTGAAACATAGTGTGCTCTTCACACTAGAGCAGCTGTGCTACGTCAAACTTCAGGAGCTTGGATAATTTTTGTTTTGAGATTTTCAGCTTGTCTGTTCCAAAGTACGAAGTTAATTAGGCAGCTGCCCTCTAGGATTATTTGTATTTTATTCATGAGCAGTGATGTTTCTTTGTTTAGTTTTAATTTATATTTTTGCCAAATCATATTTTGGACTTCAGAGGCTTTGCTAATGAGTATTTTCAGGTTTTGCTCTGAATTTTTCCCTTTTAACTAATTTATGTTGTAGATATAGGTTAATAGAAACAGTGACAAGGTAAATATAGTTTGCTTGTAATATGCTTCTGTATTTTGACTCTCATAACAATGACATTCTCGACTTCTTCACCAACAGCGCTTTATCCAGTATCTTGCATCCCGGAACACTTTGTTCAACCTAAATAACTACCTGGACAAAAGTGCCATGCAGGGTAAGGATCTCCCACTGAAGGAAATAACTCTGCTCCTTTTTTCCTCTGTGATGGTGCATGTGTCAGTGCACACTGGGAGCTAAAAGGCATTTAAATGGAAGGGTGTTTTGATTTGTATTGCATGAGACACCAAAGAATGTCCAGCCAGGAATGCAGGCACAGGTAAAGTGAGAGTCTGAGTCACCTCGGTGAGTGCTAGAAATCTGTCTGTAATGTATGTAGCATTGCACACACAGCTGTGAATTTTACAATGTGAGCTCTAGATGCTCATTAGAATAAACCTGATGAATTACCAGCACAATAATAATTTTTGTTGTTGCATTTTAATGCCTCAGGAGTAAATATTTACTGTTAAGGTGCGTGGAATGATAACTAGGTTGTGCTGTATGAATAGGGAGAACTTCTTCAAATATCTGATAAGTCTTTTAATTCCTTGTTAGTGGCAGAACACTTTTTTTAGGTTTTTATGTGGGTTTTGAGGGATGGCAGATAAGTTGCCAAACTTCAGCATTTTGCTTGTTTAATCTTTTGTGCTCAGTTCTTTTCTAGTATTGTAATGTATTTAGATATTTATTCTTATAATTGCAAGAAATGCTTTCCTAATCTTAGCAACTTAGGAAGAAACTAAGGTCACATCTCAAGATTCTGGAAAGTGCCTAGGAAGGACTTGTAATGCAAGCTGATGCAAAATAGGCTGGTAAGAGAACAGTTCTTGAAAAGAACTGAAAAACTGTACCCCTTCAAAATGTCTAACTTCCAAATGCTTAACTTTTAGGCTATGATATGTCTACCTTCATTAGGAGATACAGCAGATACTTGAATGAAAAAGCACTTTCATATAGACTTGTAGCAGTTGACTTCACCAAAATGAAAAGAGGGTAAGACTACTCCTGCTACTTCTGTTTGATCTTTCCTCTTACACGGGTGGGACAAGGAGGAAAGCAGTTGTTCTTGAGCTTGGCATAGAATTGTTCTTTTGGCCCTTTGAAGCAATATTGTATTGTTGAAACAATACAGTGTATGCTGAGATCTCTCTATCTTGTAAATGTGTGTCCTTTCCTCTGTAGGATAGATGGAGTGATGAGAACTATGAATCCTGAAAAGCTTCTGAAAACCCTTCCAATCATACAGAACCAGCTGGATGCACTCCTTGATTTTGATGTAAGTTCTTTAAGCTCAGTATTAAGTAACACTCTCTCATTTTGAAGTGAGAGTTTCATTATTTTTTTAAATACTAATTTACTTTCTCATTGCTTTCTACACAGGCAAATCCAAATGAACTAACAAATGGTGTTATAAATGCTGCCTTTATGCTCCTCTTTAAAGATTCCATTAGACTTTTTGCAGCATACAATGAGGGGATTATTAATCTTTTAGGTATGTGAGAATTTTTTTAGCTTTTGAATTTTGTGAAAGATACTGAGAAAACTGAAGAACATGGACAATTTCTGACTGCAGTTTCTTAATAAATTGTCTCTGCTTTATTGCTGTTAAATGAAGCCTGTCTTAGTTTTAGTGACCAGGAGCATAGGCTTACACATCCACTGCTACCTGGAAGAATACATGTTGAAACAGAAAGTGAAATGAGAGGGTGATTGGTGAGACTGAACAAAAGTACCACGAAAGTGCAATGGATAACCTTTGCAATTGGGCTGTAAAGGTTTGGTGAGATGTGTGGTGTTTTGAGTATTTAATTTACTCACAGTATGGCTGAATTCTGTTTTCCTGTACTTTCTTTAAAACTTGACTGTCACCTTTGGTTCTGCCTGAGCTGATGAGATGAAATGTAGGGTTTTTTTAAAAGAGTATTGAGCTCTTAGCAAAGTCTTTTCATTACTATTTAAGCAAATTTATGAACGAAACCATCAGTTTGTTCTGTTAATCCATTAGTTTTTACTCAGAGCCATATTTGTAAGTATATAGGGCAAAACCATAAAAAGTGAAGGATGTGGTTGATGCTTCTTTTGGCACATCAGTATATGTAGCCATTTCAGTATCAAAATGTATTGATACAGGGTCTAAAAAGGTAAATAAATACCAGGCATATTTTCAAATTAGAAAATAATTGGTCTCATTGTCAGCTAATAAGCTGACTTTTTGAAACTATTCACCATAATTTAACAATTTGTGCTGATTCACATCCATGTTTAATAAATTTCTGCATTATAGTCTAATACATTGAAACAGAAAATCAGTAGTTTTGTATTGACTGACTTATGAAAGATTTGAGGTATTCCTGTAAGCTTGAAAATCTGAATAGCTTTGAGTTACTGCTGTATGTTCTCTTACTGAAGCTTGTGTCAAAATAACTTCTATAACACTGTGTCAGCTTTTTGCTGGGGAGGGTATTATCTTACAAGAGTTTTATTTGCATCCTCAGAAAGATATTTTGATATGAAGAAGAACCAGTGCAAAGAAGGCTTGGATATTTACAAAAAATTTCTAGCCAGAATGACCAAATTGTCAGAGTTCCTCAAAGTAGCAGAGGTAAATAAATCTGTGTATGGAAAGGATATAATTTAGCTGTCTGTGTTGGTACAGTATCAATATTCATAGAAACACCTTTAAAAAGATTGCTTGCTTAATAACTTCACTAGACAAGGAATATCCTAGAGATTAGGAATTTTAAAGATTATATGTGCTTATTAATGTGGAGTGGGGTTCTTGGGTATCCTTTTTATTAGCCAGACAACATAGTAAACTTTCTGAAGGATCATTATAAATTTTATGAATGCTCCAGAATGTATAAACTGATTATTACAAACTATTTAAAGATATTTACATGGTTTTACTGAAAATGCTTAAAATTGAGAACTAGTTTCAGTAAGCAATATGGCTGTTTCTAAAGCTTCTAGCAGGCTTTTCTGCATGAAAGTTAGGCTGGATGAAAAGCTGAGTTTGCCTTGAGATGCAGTTTAATGCATTTGTGATTTCTAAGGTGTGTTCCTAGTGAAACTTGTAACCAGTTCAGAAAATTATGAATATCCCTTTTATACATAGCTTTCATGTAACATTCAGACACTGCTGGTTTTTATTTTCATTGCCACTGCATGTAGTAATGTGCTTTTTATTTCCTTCTTTTTTTGTAAACCCAGCAAGTTGGAATTGATCAGGGTGACATTCCAGATCTTACTCAGGTCAGTGTACATTGCATTTTGATTAACCCAGTTATTTTGTTCCTTGCTTTTAAGGGTTGCTATGTATCACAGTAATCATTCTTCTCGAGACTGTATTCTCTTTTGTGTATTTATATGTGGGAAATATGTACAGTAGCTTCTCACATGCATTAAATGTATTCAATACTTACACTTTGCAGTTCTTAATGAGATTTTTTGATTGTTTAAAGCAATAAAACCCACAGAAAATAATATTTTTTAAGATCTTCTGGTTTTTATCCCAGAGGATTCCTTGGCAGGTAAGCCAGAAGTATCTTTCCATACCTAAAGGAAAACCTTCTATTTCACTCTAACATAATGTCTGCCAACACACTAAAAGATGTCAGTGAGCTGGTTCAATTGAAATTGTTTTCTGTCCCCTATAGTCTGAAGAATGAATTTGATGTTTCAATATCAGCTCTTAATGCTGGCTTTGATTTTACTCAGTAGTGTGAGGGACACGTGCAGTGCTGGAAAACTCAGTCTGAAAGGTGCAATGCAGGGAAACACCTTCAGTGAGGATGAACTGAGGGGCAGAAAGGAGGTGAGAAAATGGTTTGAGCTGGTGAACAGGAAGCACTGATAGTCCACAGAGGCCAACAAGGTTATTCTTTGTGGTTTTATTTCTCACCTAGGGCAGCCCAGCAGAGCAGAGTGTTTGTCATTTTCTGTAGCACAGAGTCACCTGCAGGGTGCAGTGAACAGCCTGAGGAGACTTGGGCACAAAGTGCAGTGCCTCAGAGCTCGAGTGCTACAGCTGCTGGAGTGCTGTCAGTGAGAAACTAAAAACATAATGTGTGATGTTTGAACAGTCACATCTAACCCTACACTAGCTTCTTGAAATTAAATTTCATGGGTTAATCATGAAGAATATATCTAGTGTGAAGATCTGCCTAACCTTAATCAGTGTCTTTTTAATATGGAAATCAAACCTAAGCCACAAACTTCCATTGTCAGTGGTGTTCATTACTGCCTACAGTATGATTTCCATCTGAAATCAGGTGTGCTTCAAAGCATAAATCTCTAATGCTTGCTCCTACCATTTAATATTAATCACTTTAAGAACTTGCCTGTGTGGTATAAAAGAAATACGACTGAAACCATCAGGGTAAGAGCAGGTAAAGATTGAAAACAGTAGTTTGAAGTTTTCTTCTGGTGTTTGATCTTAGCGTCGTACTTTGTCTTTTGATTAGTACTGCAGTGTTCAGCTGGGCTGTATTATGCTAATCACATTATACTCAAGTCTGAAGTTATTTATACCTCACTGGGTTAGTGTGCACTTGTCCACTTAATTGGGTCATCATAAGGCTCTTGAAAGCAAGTGGGGGTTTTTATTTACTGGGAGTAGGGGTACTTAACTTCATTTTGGTGCTTTTTTTCTGAAACTTTCAGTGGGAAAATATATCTCCTCTGCCCACATTTTATTTCTAATAGCTCAGCTGTTTTGTTGTAAGTGCATTTATATGAGAAAAGCAATTCTGAGCTGGTGGTAGACCTCAGCATCCCGTGTATTTTGGCAATTTCAGTGCCACTATTAAGCATTCCACTTAGACAGAAAATTTCATGACATTTAATATGAGCTGAGTAATTGCACATCCATTTAGTGCCACTTCAAAAGGATTTGCTGGAATTTCTTAATAGTGCCACTTTTGCCTGTTTCTTTCAAGAAAATATTTTCCCTTGTAGGTGCCCTGTTTCACAGTGATGCTGCTTTCTGTTAATAGCTATTCCTGTATTTCAGGAACATAACTGGGTTGTTTTCCTTTGTATGGATGTTAGTCTGTCACATGTTTTGGGGAATGGGGGATGGAGGTGAATATTGAAATACAACCTTCCTCAAGTCAGTGGCTGGATTAGCCCAGGTATAATTTCTGATATAAAACTACCCTGTTCACTCCAGGTCTGATGCTTTGTTGAATATCTGCAGTAGTGAGGAAGTTCAGAGGAGGTTACTGGATTGTTTGGTTTAGTTCTTGTGGTTGAGGGGGTTATTCAGAGCGTTTTAGAAGAAATAAGTACAGAATATACATTTCCATACAAATAAGTTTGAGTGGCTTTAGGAGGAAAAAAAGACAAGGAAAAGCTTTCTGGAATTAGGGCACAGTCTCCTGTTACTAAGGTTATCTAAATAGCTGTGCCATGCAATCCCTTTTGCAAGCTGTTGTGCCTCGTAAAAGGTAAAAGTATGGGCAGGTTTGGTTTGATTGGGGTTTTTTTTGGTTTGGTTTTTTGCTTGTTATTTTTGTTTGGTTGGTTTTTTGTTTGATTGGGGTTTTTTTTTTTGTCCCTGATACCTTTCCAAAAGGGTATTTCAAAATGTCTCCCTTGGGATTTAGCTGTCTGGGTCGAACGCTGAATTTATTCATGACCTGTTGTTGAGGTAACTACGCTGTCTTAGCTTACCTTGCTCTACTTAAGAAATATAAGCTCAGGTCTTCATTTTAAGACAAACAGTTTTATAGGATTACTCTGATGCCTTTTTTTATTTAATTTATTGATTCATCTAGCTTGAATTTGCCTTCATTGAAAATGGGAAGGTAGATTTGTGCTCAGTATTTCAAAGGAGAGCTTGACTGCCAAAGCCTTGTGTGAATAATATTTTCCTCTTTCCAGGAAATGCCTTGTTCTGGCTTTTGGTACAGAAGGGCTAGCAAGGGCACGTTTGTTTTTCCTCCAAACAATGCCTGTTATATCTGTTCTGCCTCCTGAAAGTTGGCAAGTGGTAAGAGAGGCTTAACGTCTCTGAAACCCTGCCAGGTGAGGAGGATTGAGCTGGCAAATAGATTGATATTTTAGAGGTACATTCCCTTCATCTAAATCTGCAGGAGGATTTATTTCACTTAGGTAATTGAGTTGTTTCATTGTACAGTTACATGTTGAATAGCTTACTCAGTCTGCAGTAGTGTCCTTGGGATCAGATTGGATTTGATTCCCTGTTTTATCAAACCTAACATCCTGCTGTTGTCAGGTGTTTCTACTGCAAGCCTTTGACTGTAAATATTTGAATGGAGAGTGACTGGGTTTTTATTGTTACTTGGAAAAGTAGATCAGAAATGCTGGGTCTTTGTTTGGGGATTTCTGTGAGTTTAAGGGAGTAGTGCTGCATCAGCTCTGGTTATTCTGTGAATTCCAACATAGCAGATACTGTTGCCGAAACCAAGGCTCTAACCTGCTGGCACAGAAGAGGGCCACCCTGGAAAATCCTTCCTTCCTGCCTCTGTGCTCCCATTGCTTTTCAGGAACCACCACTGAGTAGATGGAGTTTGGGTGTGTAGGATGGCAGCAAAAACCAAAGGCACTATTACTGATGTGTGAGATTTTGTTTGGTTTTTGTTAGGGAGAAAACAAATCTCTGTACTGAACAATGATGTGTTGATAGAAGCTGTGTTTTATAAATACTTTTAATTTTAGGCACCCAGCAGCTTGCTTGAGGCACTGGAACAGCATTTGGCTTCTGTGGAGGGAAAGAAAACAAAGGAAGTCTCTGCTGCCAGCAGGTGAGCACCCAACGAATTACAACAATGCTTGTAGTTAAGATTTGTCATTCTACCAATGTTCCTGGGGTGTCTGCTCTTATGTACCAGGAGTAAGGGAAGAAGTGATGGAGAGGAGGATGGCACATGACTAGATAAGGCACTTAATGATTAAACTGTGTGTGTTGTGTATCTGACTGTGGGGTTTTTAATAATGTTTTTCAAAACTATTGCTCTTTTTAGAGCCAGTGCCCTATCCAGTGCTGTTTCCACACTTGCCAATACAGGAATGTCATTCAGCCGGATGGATGAGAAGGAAAAGCAGCAGGCTTTGGAGGAAGAGCAAGTTAGACTGCAGGCACTTAAGGTAGGATGTTTTTAACAAGTTTGAACCAAGATTTTTTGTAAATGGGTAAAATAGTGTATGGTGAGGAAGCTTGCAAGGTCACTCAGTGTTTTATGTGAGGAATGTGAGCTGGGTAAGACATACACCCCTGCTCTGACCAGTGCTGTAAAAATACCTAGAAGTAGTGAGGGATGTAAACCTGAAATTGATTTAAACAAGGGTGTTGCATTGCTATGTTATTACTGTGTTGCACTTGTCACACTGATTTTTGAACGTCTGAATTGTACCATGAGGAGACTCATAAAGTAGGGAGATGATTGTTCCTGAGCAGAGGTCCATTGAGCTGTTTCTCTGAGTGACTCAAGTGTAGCTTGACCAGAAGTGATTTACTTCTAGGCAGATATGGATTAAAAAATAATTTAAAACATCAAGTCTCACCTTGATTTTTAAATGCTTTATTAAAACAAATACTCTTATCTCTAATTTATTTTTCTGTTTTTAGGACTTTATAGAAGAAAAAGTTTTTTATTTATTAAGGTCACAATTAAAATGTTCTTCTTGGAAAGCTCTCAGGACTGAAATGGTAATTAATAAATAAGACTAACATGCCAACGTTCTCTCTCATCTTTCAGGAGCAGCGATTAAGAGAAATCTCTGTAGTATCAAATTCCACTTCCACATCAGCATCCCCAAGCACTTTATCAGGAAAAAGTGTGAATACCACTGTAGCTGTTGACCTCTTTGCTGCACCAGCACCCACAACAAATAGGTGAGAGAGAATTTGCTTTCTGAAAGAAACAGAAGTTATGCACTGATCTGTAGCTCCACAATGTGATCCTAGTTACCTCTCAGGTACCTTTTACTGATGTTTTCTTAGTGTACCCACAAGAATTTTGTCAGTAAGTGCTTAATTAGCAGTTTCTTGTATCACTGTTGTTGATGGGCAACAACAGTTGCAAAAAAGAGAAAATGAGATTGGTATGAGTGTTCATAAAAGCGAGAATACAATGCCTGTTACTTATCTTCATATTTCTCTCTCTCTCTCATTTCTTATTCAGCATGCCCAACCTTTCTAGTGATCTTTTTGATCTTCAGCCTGCATTTGTTCCAACTGTGCAAAGTACTCCAGCTATATCAACATCAGCAAGCAGTGCTTGGGGAGGTGAGCTCATACCTTGATTTGACTGTCTAAATGATAAGGGAATTCTTAGAATGCAAGGTTCATACTTAATTGAATCTGCATCATAAACCTTAACTATTCTGCATACAAACACTCATAAAAATATGAAGTAAATAATCTGAAAATTCTGACAAACTTTCTTGAACATATAGCATTAGTGTTGATGGAACAAAGGAGCTGAACTGTTCAATAAAGGGGGCAGGGAGAAGAAATGTAACTAAAGATCAAAGTTGAAAAATACTGGGAAATAAAACCTAAGCAGGTGTAACTGAGAAGATCCTGGACTAGTATTTCCACTAAATGAGGCAATATTTAATATACTTCTCATTTAAAAGGTGTTGGTAACTTCAGAGTTCTGGTGAAAAAGCTGTGGACCCCAGTTTCTTTACCTATCCTTCCAAAGAATGGTCAGGTTAGATGTCAAAGAAAGGGCTTAAATGCCAAAAGAAGGCAATGTTAACACCTTAAAATGTTAGTGTTTTAGTAGGTGGAATTAATACTCTTATAATACTATTTAAAAGGTAGATTATTGAAGCCAAAAATGTAGTATCTAATTTCTTTGATCTGTGTTCTGTCATTTCTCCCCCTTCCAATGTCAATACTAGAATTATTTTCCCTAAATAGAGAACTGTGAAGATTTTTATCTGAAACTAAGATTTTATATCTAAAATTTGTATCTACCTTTGACTGATCATTAGGTGGAATATTTATTTGTCTAGAGATTCTCATACTCAATCATTTCAGTCTGTTTTTCTTTTCCATTATTTGTACTCTGTCTTCTTTCCTTCACTTCTGCATCTGAAAGGTCCTTTCTCGTCCTCAAATGGTTGTGTTGGTTCTCCACCTCATCTGGACATCTTTGACATGAAGCCAGTTGAAGAAGCTGTAAAATCTGCCACCCCTTTCATCAATTCTTCTTTTTCCTCCAAACAAACAGTGGAACTGTTTAGTGGTAAAAAAAACAAACCCCATGTAATTTATTTGCAACTGGAGATGATAATGCTAATAATGTGGGCCATGTAATCTTTTTGTGGTTTGGGCCAATCTTCACTTTTTATTAACAAGTGAAAATGGTGCATTAATTCCAGGTGTAGTAAATTATATGTTTCCTTAAATGTTTATTTCTGTAGTTGAAATAAACTATTATTTTGTTCTGCTTGCCCCAGTCTAGACATCCTAAGACTTGCAGCTGAAATCTGCTGATTTCTTTAAAACTGCAGCCTCCTTTCTCTTTTGTAATGGGGAATGCAGGGGTTACTTGGCTTTTCAAATATGTAAAATAAAAGAAACCTTTTTATAATAGTAAAATCTCCTCATTTTTAACTGCAGACTTAATTGCTCCTTCTTCCTTTTTATCTTTAAAACTGATCTTATTTTCTTCTCTCTTTTTGCAAAGATGACTTTAGTGGTCATAAACCAACATATGCTTCTGTGTATCATCCTGTGACTGTTGATGGTAATTTGATTTTTTTTTTGCTTGTTTGTTTGTTTAAACTTTATGGTTTCACTGGAATGAGTGATATTTACTTGATGGGTGTATTTCATTACTCAACTTCTTTTTCAGGTTTTCCTCTTCATTCAGCTTCTCCGAGTACCACCTCTTCAACAATCAATGTGGACTTTGATGCTGTTTTTGGAGGAAAATCTACAGCACCAGAGTACAGGACTGCAAGTGGTAAAAACTGCCTTATGACTAATTTATACCCTACAGGCAAAAATTGCTTAACCATTTAGCATAATTGCTATGGCAGTCAGAAATTTAAGAACTTAATATATTTACAAGGTGATTCTGGGCTGATAAGAGACAATCAGTTCTGTTGTTAGTATTTATTTACTTTAAACTTGGCTTTGACTGATTTCTTTCTCTGTTTAATTACTGTTTCCTTTCTCTCTGGGGGAACAAACTCTGATTGTGGCCCACTGGATGTCTCCTAATGGGTAAGCTCCTGTTCATTTGTCTTCTGTGCTTTCTCTTGATACATGGTGATGGCTTCCCTCTGACCCCCTTCAGAGGCACAACTGGTGGTGTGTGTTTCTTGAATACCTGAGTTAGAGTCTTCCTCTTCTTTATGGCAAAGTATTGTTGAAGTGTAGTTAAATATCCTTTTAGATTAGTAGGTACAATAGAGTATTCCATAAAAAATAAGAAGTTAAGCTATGCTTCTATCAAAGTCTTAAATACTTCCATCATGTTGAAGCTTCACGTATAATACTCAAATTAGTGTTCTATAAAGAAAATACCTCTCTGCCCTATGGATGTCATTTATTAAATGCAGTGTAACCATTTTGCTAACAGTTTTATTGTCTTTGTTTAGGTGTTAACTTCCTAGATGATGTACTACAACCCACAGTACCACCACAAAATCAAAGAGCCACTGGAGCCAGCCAGCAAAGTGGAAAAATTTTGGCAAATGACCTCGATTCTTCACTTGCTAATTTAGTAGGAAGTAAGTGTAAAGCTTTTAAAATTAACTTTCCCATTTGTTACTGAAAAATCCCCCCAAGCTTCTTTTCCCTCCCAAATTAAAATGCTAAAGGATTTTGTCTCGTTTTCCCCCACAGATCTTGGCTTTGGAGGAACTCCATCCAAAAAGTAAGTGCATATTTACTTAGAATATTCTCACATGGCTGATAGTCTCTGGCACTGACATGGCAAGGATCTCATCTGAAACAATCTGAAATAACTGAGAAGTGCACTGGAACAGTGTGTTTGTGGTCAGTCACCCTAACACAGCCAACCTTAACTTTGAAAGGAGCTCACTTCAATTAGTTTTGCAACTGCTGTGTTTTTTTAATGAAACACTGTAAAAGTTACATCAAACTCCAGTCAATCATTATAGGCACAGTGCAGTACTGATAGTTCACTTTTAACACAAACAGAGCCCCCAGACTTCACACTTACTGGAGAAGAGATATCAGTAATTACTGAATTTCTGACTGTTTCTTCATAAATTTCAGCTGTGTGCATGCATTAAGGCATGTTTGGGTTTCCTGTTGTCTTGGTTTACTCTAGCTGTTGCCTCTCCATGAAAATTAACAACATGGTTTCATTTTAGATCAGATATGCAGTGGTCTCAGCCTACAGAGAAGAAACTTACTGGTGGAACAAACTGGCAAGCAAAAACAAGCACATCAACCACGTGGAACCCGACTCCCTTACCCACTATTCCACACATGGTAATTTCTGTGCTGTGAAATCACACTTCATCCTAGCAAATGCTGCTTCTCTGCTTGCATTAGTTTATAAAGAACAGCAAAGGCATTTGATGCAAGACTGGAGGTAGCAGGGAATGCTTAAGGTAGAGATTTTAGCATGCTTTATTTCCCCTCACTGAAAAACTTAAATCTCAAGTGAAAGGCTGATTACCTGTCTCAGTTCTCAAAAATTCTTTTGGGATTGAAACAAATGATCCCAGTCCAGAAAATTCCTGATGTGCATGTTTGAGATGCTCCCACTCCCATGCACGTGTGCACACAAAAATTCACCTTTAAGAATCCAGAGAATTTGTTTTAAGGGCAAAACTGCTCTTCCTTCCAGTCTTTGCTCCTTTTTTAGTTTTATCATGAAACACTGCTGTACCCCAGGCAAGGCACCTTAATAATGAGGTCAGGCAACACTTTGGACTTTTGATAATGCTCAACAGCAAATTCATATTTTTAACACAGTTCAAAATGTAAAGTGTTTCTTTTATAGTTACTTAAATGAAGAATTTTCATTTCTAGGAGGAGTATTTGTAGGCAACTGACTTTTCTGTGCTTTTAAAAGAGGTTTTTCAAGTGTGTTGTATTCGTAATATATTCATAGAAATATGAATAATTTCTAAAGTATAACTGTCTTAGAGGGAAGTAGATGTTCATCTCAGTTATATAGACAACTAGGATAATTACCACATTTGCTGTGAATTTTGGACTGCTTCTGACTTAATTTTGCAATAAGCATAGTTTTGCCTCTAATGCCTTTTCTTGTCTTACGTGACTGTGCTCATTCAGAATTAGAGAAATTGAATACAATATAAATCCAGTATTGGACTGAAAAATGAGAAGGAAAAAAAAACTGATGAAAGGGCACAGTTGTATTGCACTTTTATACGAGATTTTTTTGAGACCATACAGTCTCTTTATCCCCTCTAGGTGCTCTAGAATGTGTTGTTAGAGTGCTGATGGATTTTTATTCCTGGAACACAGAGGGTACCTGTTGATTACTGTGGATTTCAAACTATGTTTTTATTTCATGTGTTCATCAGGCCTAAGCATTTGAGTGTTTTATGCCAGGTCATGTGTTTTCCTGGAACTCCCAACAATTACTGATGTGAGGATCTAGCTCAGCTCTGAGCCTCTTTAAAATCTGTGCTCCAGAACTGCAGAAGTCTCAGTGTCCTGAGTGGGCTCTGGCACTGAGAACTGACCCTGCAATTCCTGCACCCCTGCATCCCACCCCAGAGCCAAGTGCTTCCTGCAGCTCTGGTTTCAGTGTCAGTAGCTCTGCTTAGCACAGCATGGCCTCACGAAGCACATGCATTGTGTGCCTGGGGGCACAGCCTGATGGAAGGCTTGGAATGCTCCTCGTTTTTCTTTCTCCATGCTGTGAGATGTGCTGCCATCAGATGTTGCTGTGTGGGCAACATCAGCCTGCCTAAACATCTCTTGCTGTTCACTTCTTAGGCCAAATGCTCACTGGCTTTCTTGGCTTTTTTTTTTCCTATGTCCTTCTCTAACATTGGGAGGAAGAAGGAGCATTGCCTGCCATGCCCTCTAACAGCTTCTCACACACATGCTTGTGCAAACAATGTGCTCAAATCTGGCTAGGTGTAGTAAAATTCCCAATTTTGCTGTAAGTTTTACTAGGGGTAACTTTCTAAGCATAATAACTGATGCTACTGTCCTTGCACTCTTCCCCTCACACTTTAATTGCATTAATAAATGAGCATAGTTAAAAACTGTTATGGTACTGGACTGAATCCATCCCTTAGTTAGAATTTGCAGCATGAATACCTATTAAATAATTTTTATCTTATCCTTTTGCTATGCCAGAATGGAGTACACTATCCTGGATATGTAAGTCAATTTCTTGTAAATACATTGGTTATTTTTAGTACTGAAAAATATCTGTTTTTCAAAGTTCTGTATATATATTACTAAGTATGCATGAATTTCTCTAAAATTTAAAATTTTCTTGATTTAAGGTACCTGCTCCTATCACATACCCATTGACCACACCTCAAGTGCCTGTATATGGAATGGTAAGAAGCATGATAGGTTTTATATTCCTGAAAACTGAGTTGTCTCTACCAGTGGGTTTCATGTCATGAATTATGATGTTCATCCTGCAAATTAAATGTATTGGCAATAGTGTGTGAAATCTGGTGTGTTTCTCACACTGCATTGAAAGAGGTGACTCTGAGGTTGATATATTGACAATTTTTAAAAGCTTTAACCTTTTTCTTTATGTGTGTGTCTATATGTTTCTTTTCTACTATACTTAAAATGCAAAAAGATGTACCTTGTGGAAGTAGTTTGAATTTTATATAATTGTTTTTGTGGTTTTTTTTTCTCCCAGGTACCTCCTCAGGTTGGAGCTGCTCCTTTGATGGCACCCCATGCAATGATGTACACACAGCCTGGTCTAAGGCCAACAAATCCTTTTGCACCTGTTTCTGAAACTCAGGTGAATGGTGCTCTTTAATCTTGTTGACATTGAAATTTCAGCCTTGGCAGACACCCAAGTGTTCCATGAAAGGCTGCTGGTGTATTTTTATGTGAAAGTGAGGGGTTCCTCAGTCAAGGGCAGCAGCTTTTGCTGGGGAGGAGGCAAATTCAGATGATGGAATTGCAGAAAGCAAAGAAGAAAGCAAAAATCAGATTTTTACCTCTCACTGTTTCAATATTGAGTAAACAGGAGTAGTAAAGGTTTGTAGATTTTAGTGACATTGGCTGGATACTTGGTTTAGTCATGCTGACCAGACCAGTGTTGGAAGCTTCTTGAAGGATCAGGGAGTGGAAAAGGCATGGGCAAGAGATCATTCACACTGGAGAAACTCTGCTCCTGTCATCCAAATACATTGGTCTTTGGGGTTTACAATACAATATTGTTTGGGTTTTTTTTTTTTTAATTGCCAAAGCCTTTAACTTATTAGTAACAAGGCAGCCGAATAGATTCTTTATTCTAAAACACTGGGAAACCATTTGTTATGGAAGTGGCATTAATGTGTAATCTTTGTTTCACAGATACAGTTTATGTAGAGCCACCAAAGCAACAAGATGTGAGAACAACCAAATACTGGTAAAAAAATGAAAAGACTGAATTTCAATCTTTCCATGATGTATTCCTGAACAGGGCAACTGTTTATTCCCTGTATAATACAATATTATTTTGAACTGCAATGCTTTAGAGATTCTTGTTTATAACAGTCACTGCAGTGTGAAATCATGTTTGTTTCCTGATTTTTTTTTTTTTAACTGCTCAGCAGAAAGCAATTTTTATTGAGGTTGACTCAGAAGGTGCAAGCTGGATTTTCATGTTCAAAATCAAGGAGAAGGTTACATGATTGCTCTACAACCTTAGTCATCAGTGGATTACCTTAGGAATGTCAAAGCCATTTATTTTATTCACAAATTCTGTGGCTGTTGTAACCAAGACACAACACAAAATCAAGTTGAGCAATAAAATTATGTGCTCTAAGGAATACTCTGATAGAGCAATGCTTGCATTATCATCAGGCCAACATTGTGTGAAATCAGACAGCTTTTTCACATCAGAATAGCTTATAGTAATTTGCAAACTTTATAATGTGAGTTTGAAATGCTGTGAATCAACAAGACACATATTACATAGATACAGTAAAAATAATCAATTGCTCCATTGTATATCAGTATTACAGAGCTAAATAAAAAGAGGCAGCAAGGCTGTCTGTGATGGAGTAGGGGAAATGAGAGTGCTCCAGAACAGGAGTGAGGAGAAATGAGTGCTCCAGAACAGGAGTGAGGAGAAATGAGAGTGTTCTAGAACATGAATGAGGGGAAATGAGAGTGTTCTAGAACAGGAGTGAGGGGGAAATGAGTGTTCCAGAACAGGACTGAGGGGAAATGAGCGTGTTCCAGAACAGGAGTGAGGGGAA
>VZUI01015876.1:0-111145 GCA_013401135.1 Cettia cetti | reverse complement strand
AGAGCAGCTGTGGCTGCCCCTGGATCCCTGGCAGTGCCCAAGGCCAGGCTGGACAGGGCTGGAGCAGCCTGGGACAGTGGAAGGTGTCCCTGCCGTGGCAGGGGGTGGCACTGGAAGAGTTTTAAGGTCCCTTCCCACCCAAACCAATCCATGATTCTATGATTTAAAAAAGAACATGAAAACTCTGGATCGAGACATTTTGGATTGTTTGGTTAAAGAATACAGCACAGCAGCATTGATCCAGAAAAACACATTTCTTACACCTTGCTGCAGCAAATCCTCCATCCCATTGTAAGCCCCCCATGCTGTGCTGCTGGGCAGCTCTGCAGTGAGAAAGAGCCCCAATAAAAGGCAATTCTGCTCCCAGGGAGGCTTTTCATACACAGGCCGAGTTTGAAATTCTTACACTGCTTCCCCTGCTGTGCCTTTTACAAGAGAGATTCCCACTTTCCAGAAAAATCTGTGTGACATCTTTTAAGTGATGTATTCACTGAATTAACTCAAACAGCCAGCTAGGAAAATTGCAGATAAATTAAGACAGAGCAAATAGAAAGAAATTAAGCACACACATGCACACAACCACAAGCATGAGAGCTCTCTCCCAGCAGCCTCTCCTGTTCACTGATACACAATATTATGTTCATGGATACTTTTCATACCTGCCAAGTTAAAATATCTAGGGAATATAAATAAATAAATATATATATATACAACAAATATAAATGTATGTTTTATCACAATTGATTAAAATTACTTCAGAACTGGCATATTCTCTCCCCCAAATTATGTAAACTTTCATGGCGTTACAGAATCATGTGATAAAGTAGTACAAGAGGGAGTGCTAAATTTAGGAAGGGGAATGGCTCTATCTGCAGCTTTCCTTGGGACTGGCCTAAGTGAAAAGTGATCACTGAAGCCTGTGCCAGTGTCAGAGAGGAAAGAGCTCCCTCGGGGTGGGAATTCTCCTGTCTGCACTGCTGTCCCACAGGGAGCAAGGCTTAGCACAAAGCCCTGGAATAATTCATTAGCTCTCACCAAGACTGCAGGAGTTAAAGGAAATTCTTGTGTCACTTTACGCTCCAGCCCACAGGAATTCCAAACCTTACAGTGAGAGAATGGGTTTAATTTATTGTCTTTTAGTGAAAATTCGCTCACATGTTACGTCCTTCATCCCAAAACTGTTCCCAAAAATGCATGAGACATTGGACAGGTGTTGTAGGTAAAATCCCAACAGTGTCTGTGTCTTTATATGCTGACTAATCAAAGAGTCCTTAAGGTTGGAAAAAACCTCCAAGATCACCGAGTTCAACCTTACATTTCAGCTTCTCTGCAGTTCTCATGGATTCCTTCCAGAAGCTGCAGCTCCAACTGCCCTGCAAACACGGATCTCTCTGTCTGGGTTGGAGACACCTCCCTGTCCAAACAGCACATTCACCCACAGGAGGAGATCCTGCTCTCTTTCCCTTGGGAGGCACTTTTTGTGGAATTGAGAGCCCTGCTAAGCCTGTGCTCTCTTGTTTAAAAATGGAGTCCGAGGAAATGATTTTCAGAAGGGGGAAAGTGAGCTTTGTAATTCCTGAAAATCTGAGTCACTGCTACCCACTGCCAGTTACCACTTTAGGAGCTCAGTCTGGCAACCGTGTCCCAGTGGGCAGAGGAAGTGGGAAATATTTGGGCATTGTCCAAGAGGAGTTGTTCTCCACAAACCCTTCTCGTTGTTCCAGCGGTGGACAGGAACACAGCGTGTGTTATCCAGGGTTTTGGGAAATCCTCGAGCCTGGACAGGCTGGAAGCTCACAGCAGTGCCTGGGCTGAACGTGGCTTTGCTGCCGATGCCATTAGTTCCCGATTTAATGCAGAATTCTGCCACCCCTGCCCTGCCCTAAGGCACTTTCCCTCCCAGCAACAGGAGCAGGGAGTGCCTGATGCTTTCAGCAGCTCCAGCACTTATCAGCTGATTTACCTGAAAAAAGCTGGGCTGATAAAGATTCAGACCAGGCTGGAAGGCTGGAAAGGAAGAGGAACTATCTTCCCACAGAGGAGATCCCGGCGTGTGTCTGGATTGAAGCTCCTGGTGCTGTCTGGGCTCCCCAAGCTCCCTCAGCACAGATTTCTCCTTAAAGGGGAGATGAGTGTTGGCAATGAACCCCAGTCTGCGGTGCCTCTCTCCAGAATGCTGCCTGCTCCTGGCTTTAAGAGAGAAAATTTCAGCTACTTTGATAGGAAATGGTTGACTGGAACTTCACTGCATCCTGGCAGGATCCATCTATGTTTGAAGAGGACAGATATCTCTATAGCAACCAGTGTTTGTCACTTCGGCAGAATCCCCAGGCTCTTCCTAAAGTGCTGGATGTGCTCCCTCTCAGGTGCTGTACACCTGAATGAGGTCCTTTCATTCACCACTCCTGACTATTTTACAAAGGATTGTGTCAGTATTTTACCACCAGCACCACAGATGGTTCAGACCCTCTCAGCCATTTAAAGCAGGTTCCTTAACACCCAGGCAGTCAGAATGAGCCTGTGCCCTGCCTCTGCCTTCTGGCAAGCTGGGCAAGAGTGAATTTACTAAAAAGAGTTTACACTGCACAATTATGGCAACATCTGAGCGGGGAACCACACCCAAAAGAGCAGCACACGGGGAGAGATAGAAAAGAAAAATGTTATGGCTTACAAAAAGCCCAGCAAGAGAGAAATGAGAAAGAGAGAAGAAAATCCCCTTCCTGAGGGATACTACAGCTGACAGCAGAATTCCAGAGGCAGGAGCTGGTTGGCTGCTGCTCCTGGTTTTGTCATCGAGGGCAGGACAGCATCCATGGCCCACGTGCACATCCCGGGCTCGGGGGATCCGCGGCTGCTGCAGCGCTCACCCCCAGGTCAGCGCCGGAGCTGAGGCAGGAAACTGCCGCTGCCAGCAGGGAACGGGGAGGGAAAACCCATCTTTGTCCAAATACCCTTGGAATGCAGAGGGAGAGAAGGTGTAACCCCCACAGCAGAGACCCTGACAGAACTGGAGTCTCTGTGCTGCTCACAGAGCATCCTCCGGCGTCACTTCCAGGCTGCTCTGCTTTCCAGCATTCCCAGCACGCTGCTGCTTCACTTGGTTCCAATCTGTGTTCCTGTAGGTGTTCAGGAAAGCTCTTCCGCAAGGAATGCTGCTTTCCCCACATCCTGTGCAAACAGGGATGGTGCTCTGCCAGCCCTGCAGATTCCCTCACTCAGGGACACTCTGCTTCTCACAGCAGCCCATAATCTATAATTTCTGTGGATTTTTTTGCCTTTTCTAGGAAACTGAACTGAGCATGTCAGAGAGAACCAGCATCAGCCAGAGCAGCTGCTGTGCTTTTCCTGGTTCTCTCATGAAATGAGATTTAAAAGGCTGGTGTCTATCCCTGGCTGCATCCCTCTGGCATACAGTGGAATAATTAATGAAAAATTAGTAATCTGCATTTATGGGTGCCTTTGGCAGACAATACTTGATTAATCTCCTCAGTCATCTACCCAAATAAGAGATTAACCGACATCCTAATCTGTCATAAATCAAACAGGCAGGGAGCCTTACGTCGAGAGACAGACAAACAGCACAGAGCCTACATTAGGGTTTAGCCTACATTATTCTAAATCTAATTTAAACCAACACCAGCACTCTGAAGTCACGGATTTTTAGGCTGCATTTCAAGGCACAATCTGGGATGCGTTCCCTTCTTCTCCCACTGCATCTCCCTGCCATTGTCACTCGTTCCTGTCACACACAAAGAAAATCAGCTTCCCTCGCTGGTTCAGGCAGTTGGGGGCAGTGGGGCCAGGGGTCCCCCAGCCCGCAGAGCTTTTTTTGGAATGCCAAGACCTGACAGCTCCATTGAGGAGCACCGGGAGCTGGGATAATTGGGAAGCAGCAGTTTGCTCTCTGCAGGAATGCCGAGTCTGTGTTAGGGGTTAGGGGAAGCTCGCCGTAATTTGCAAATCAAAACCAAACAAAGTCAGCCAGCAAAATCTTTTCCGGGGACATTCTGGATTTCCTCAGGCTATAAAAATGTTGAAGCCTCTAAACATCTCAGACCTGTTTTCCTGCATTCCAGGGCTATAGCCTACCTGTACCCTAAGGCTAAGATGGAATCACTGTCTCACACCGATTCTTCCTGACATTCACAAGCTCTTTAAAAAAATTCCCTCCCCAGATTCGCTTTTGGCAAGTAAAGGAAGCAGATAAGGAAATATAAATGGCACTTTTTCTAAGGATAATGTGTGAAAGATGCAAATGCACAAGTGTGAAAGAGAGAGCAGACTCCAAGGTATTCATGACTGTTGATCTTAGCACTATCAACATCTTTTTGTCACAGATGTCATCACAGAGGTGAAGTGAGTAGCAACTGTGACTCAGGATGGCAGCGTGGGCTCTGGCATGACAGGGAACCGATTTCTCACTCTCTGCCTGTTCCCTGAGCCATCAGCCCCCAACAGCTTGTTCACAGACTGCTGCGTTCGGAGCAGGATTAAATTCTTAGCTGGGAGGTAATTTTGTGGGTGTTTACCAAGTCATGTTGATGTCTGATGAAATTCAAACCCCTTTAATTGGCATTTCCTTGTGGTGGATGGGCACGAAGGATGAACCAGATGCCTTGGGGCCAATACCAAGAGCATCCTAAAGAGGAAAATATCAATCCTTTTTGCAGAGTATTTGGCATCAACTAGCATAATTTCTCAGTTGTGAGTAGTTTGCCTCGTCTGTATCCTGTCTTTCTGTATGGAAACAGCTCACGCTAAACCCAAACTACCTTTGAGACCTTACTGGAAAGTCTTGCATAGATGTATATTCTGATTTCTCGTTATTTAGGCAAAGCCTTAAAATGTCTTGAGAGAAAAATCTTTGCTGCAGCAAAAATCCTGGGTATCTAAGGCCACAGGAAATGCCATTTTATCCCCAGCCTTACTTTCCTTATCATCCTCACAGGAGCCAGTTACATCCTTTAAAGAATAGCACCAGAACAGAGAATCAAAGAATAGCATAAACCAGAGAATCATAGCTAAGGGCCAGATAAAGCTGTGCTAGTCTGAAACACATAAAACTCTATTTTTTAATGCTTTTTTGTGCCCTTAAAGCACCATGAACAGGCTGCAGGAAGGAGCAGGCATTTGGCAGCTGATCACCTGGCAAGTGTTAAAAGGAACAACTTCTGTACAGCTCAGCAGATGGCCAAGGTAACATCCATCTTTATCCTCTGGGTCTTTCTGCTTTGCTGGATTGTATAATTTATTTGTTCTTTGGACAAAGCGTGCAGCAATGTAAATCTTGGCATCAATAACAAAAGGAAAAGTAGAAACCAGGAATACTGGTTGCTCTGGAGTGGTGCTCTTGCACTGGTTTGCCCTTTCTTCTACAAACTGAAATTCTTTCCTTAGCCCTCCTCTTTTTGTTACTTAATTTACTGTGAAGAATTATTAATGCTCTGTGTAAAATTATCCTCTGGGTTTGTTTGTTTGTTGTTTTTTTTTTAAATTACAAATACATAAAGCCTGCAGAGCTTTCCCTATCTGTGGAGCTGATCTGCCACAATGGCAAAGCTGCAGGCACCGGCTTTGGCTCTGCAACGGGGAAAGGGGAACCTGTCAATCCACATGAAATGCTGAAACAGCAACTGAAACATTTGCTTTTCCCAGCAGGCACCCAGGGCCTCTTTGAGGATTAAACCTTCTGCTAAATTTAGCCTGGTCTCACTGGAGTCAGTATCAGAAGTTATCAGATCAGGACATCTCTGGAGGGAATGACGTCTGTCCCGTGGAAGTCTGAGCCCCTGAGCCCTGGCAGGCTCCTGTGCTGCCCTGGGCTGCAGCAGAGCTGGGAATATTCCGTGGAGCCAGAGACTCCAGAGACATCGTGGGATTCTTCAGAGGACGTGAAAAACCTGCTCTCATCAGGCTGTTCACTTACAGGTCCTGAGCAAAATAACCCTGAACTGGATGTGGATGTCACAGGGCAGGAGAATGGTTAAAGCACCTGAAACATTGTGATCCATTCTTTTCTGAGTTGTTTATTCAGTGTGAGTAAGACTTCCACTGACCTTTTCCATTGTCAATGGAAATTCCCTTTTCCGGTGCGATTTACACTCTCATCTCCTCTAAATTAAGGAGTGTTTATAAACATTTTAAGAGTTAAATCTGTGAGGGAGACAAGAGAAACCCTTCAAGATATAAACAGACTTTGCAGATTCTTGTTTGGGTCGATTGGCTGTGTCAGGCTTTCCTCATCACTTCCACCTCTGCACTATGGAAACAAATTACTCCATGCATTTAAGAAACACCCCACTCCCATTTTCTTTTCTGCTCTGAGCACAGCCTGAAGGAAGGAAGTGTCTGGGTAGGTCAGGTGGGGCTTCCCAGAGGTGCTGGAGCAGCCCCGTGTCCCCACAGCCGTGGGTAAAATGTGCTGCTTTTTCAAAGGTCCCTTTTTGCTTCTTGGGATGAAGGACACCAGCCTGGAATGGTACCAGGCTGCCACTGCTGAGCCATGGAAATTCAAGACAAGTTCCATCTCTCTCACTGGGAAAGGCTTCACTCACTGGAAATTGTGACTCCTCTGTGGCTGTTGTCTTCTCAAAACTAACCCCACTCCTGTTGGTTACTCTGAAGATGTTCAGAGCTTAAATTTTAATCTCCTTTGGAATATTTTTTTTTCTCTGTGTTTGATTAGAAGCTGCAATTTGACTCAGTTCGATTTGATTCAGGGTCCAAAGACTCTGAAGAGCAAAGACTCTGCACTCAGAGAGCAGAGTAGCAGCTACAGGACCATGCTAAATATCCATTGCAGAGAATTTTGATTTTTTTTTCCCATCTTAAATACTGATATTCCACATAAACATGCTCTAAGTCTGTATGTGTGTGTATATTTACCAGTCCCAGGTGAATGCCCTCCTCCCTCTCACATGACAAAAGGAAAAATAGAGACAACTGGTATAAACACCAAAGGAATCAATTTCCTTATTTCCCTCCCTACAATCTGAGGATGTCTGCTCTGAGAACAACACCACAAACACCTTTTACCCTGTTATTTCCGTTTATAAAATGTTTAGATACAGCTGTAGGACATAAAGTCTGATCTCCCTCTTCAATCAGAATCATTTTGTCCCCAGCTCCTGTGTGGCTGCCTGGGACTGGGAAAGGTAAAACAAACACAGAGATTCCCTCAGGTGCCACTGGACAATCAGAGTCACTTCACAATTTTTATTTGTTGACGGCTTTTATAAAACAAAATTCCCCTTGGATCAGACATCTCATAAAACATTTATTCAGTCTCGTGCATGCCCGTGACACATCAGGTTCCAGCAGAGCAGCATCTGCAGGACCAGACAGTGGAGCTGTCAGGCAGAATTCCTGCTTTCTGCTGAAGGGGAGGGAAACTCACAAAATTAAGGCACTGTCAAACCCCAAGCCCACAGATCATTTTTTGACCTTTCCTACTGGCTTTCCTCTGCTTGCACACAAGGATGGTTTCTTATCTTTAATTAACCGTCAGTTGCAATTTTGAACAGGGACACACACACACAAAACCTCACTTCTCTTAAATCCTGTTTCCATTCCCAGCTGGGATAGAAACAGCATCAAACCTCACTGCTAGGGATGGAAAATGCCCAGTGTTACATCCCCAGGCTTGCCACTCTCCCTGTGGTGATCCCAGCCCTTGGAAGATGCCATTTATAAGAACAAAATCAGTTTTAAGAACAGCTTTGAACTACTCTAAAAGCCATTGTTCACTAAGCAGAACACAAATGAGCTGACAGACCCCTCCTGAGCCATGCAAGGCAGTTCACATTCTTCACTCATTGGGCACAAGCTGCATTCACAGCCCAGCAGTTTGGCCCGAGGGGATCTTCAGAAGGTAATCGGTATTTTCAGCTGATGAGCTTTTATCAGTCCTTTAAAGTAGTTTTTCATCAGCTGGTGTGAAATGCCTTGCTTCAGCCTTTCTATCTGAATTTACGAATATAGGAAAGGTTTCTTCCTGCATCCAGAGAGAGTTCAGGCTGTCCTGGAGCACACCAAGATCACTGCAAGCCCAAAGCAGCACGAGGCTGAGGGCTCAGGGCTACAATTAGAAGTTCCAATTGCAACGTTAAAAAAAAAAAAAAAGAAAAAAAAAGAAAAAAAAAGCCAGATTCAGGTCCATGGCTTAGGCGCCCTGGCAATTATAAATAAACAGTAATAAATAATTACACTCACACACTCTTCTTGTATCCCACAGGATTACAAACAAACCAGAGCCATGCTTCTCCCCTGGTTCAATAGGATCAGGTTTGGGGTGGGACACTCAGAAACAACGTGCAGCAATGCCACACACAGCCTAGGATAGTGACAGTGCCAACACATGGCACTGGGAGCACTTCACAGCTTCAGAGCTCTTGCAAACACAGACTTGGTTGAGCAAATTACAACGTCCTGACCATTAGAATCAGAGGGAACTGAGGTGAACAGGGTTTGGCTCGGCCAAAGGCCATGTCCTTATTGCATTTGAAATGTCACATTACTTGGAGATATGGCAGGTGTGGGAGCTGGGAAAAACCAGACCAGGCTCATACCAGGCCGTTTAATTTCCTCGAGTATGAAACCTGATTTCCACATCATGTTTTAACAGTTTGTTGTTTTGGCAGACACTGAAAAGGTCAGTGAAAACTCAAAGGAAATTACGAGTTGCAGGAGCACAAACCATTTCCCCTCATTCATAAATAAACACAGTGAAAGATTTTACATCAATTGAAAATGCTGCATCAGATTTGCTGACAGCTTGGGAACTGGCACCCACTTACCACCCTGGCACAAACCTACAAATCCCTGAAAATCTGATCAGAATAGAGAGGCAGAGACCAAGAAGCAAGCAGCAGCACAGAAAGCAAAAATGAAATTCAGGGACTCAGCTGGCAGTGTCCTGGCTTCCACCTCTCCTCTGGAGTCAGAGAGAGAAGGACTGGAGCATAAAGAAGGTCACAGGTGGCTTTGAGACTCAGCTCTGGAAGAATTTTCTTGGCCTCTTTTCTGCGCCGTTGCTTTTTTATTCAGCTTTTTTTGCCTTCCGTTTCCTCGTGCCTTCGTTCAGCTCCTCTTTGGACTTGGCAGGAGGAGGAGGAGGGTGGGAAACCTCGTGGGAGGCCCCGTGGTGGTCGTGGTGGTGGCTTGGGTGCCCACTGGAAACAGAGCCAAAGAGGACGGGGCAGACGAGGTTTTCCAGCGGAGCAAAAGGGGAGGCGTGCGAGTGAGTGGCCGTCATGAAAACCTGCCAGGCAACAGGGAACACTCAGAGAGCCACAGAGCAAGGAAATACTGATCAGTGAGCATGCTGCTGACCCCAGAGAAAGTCCCTGCTGCTACATGACTCGAGGCACAAGGAGCTGCTTGTGTGATGGAGAATTCAGCATTGAATTTCCTGAGCAGATCCTACAGCCAGTGAATCCTGCAGTGGCTCAGGAAGGTGAATATTCCCAATATAGGTTCTGCAATTTGCTGGCAACAAAGCTGCTGTAAACTTACCTTGCAGACTATCATGAACATGGTGAAAAAGAAGATGAGGTTGGCTTCAGAGATGGGGAGCCAGTGAGTCTGCTGCAGAGTGAAGAGGACTGTGCCATACAGACTGGCCTTTGTAGGGCTGGAAGAGAAAGAAAGAGGTTTTCTGGAAGGTTTGCACCCAGCCCTGACTGGTTCTTTCATTCCGTTCTTCATCTGACTGGGAATTTCCAGGCTGCTGACTTACAAGGACATATGAAGAATTTCGTTTGTTTCAGGCTTCCAGACCCCACGCAGCAGCTGCTCAAAGTTTGACATCAAGGCCACACCAGAACCTGTGAGACAGAGAAACCTGTCAAAGAGCTGGGGCTGCCACAGCAGAGGGCTCTGGATCCTCAAGGGGACAAAGGGTTCTTGACATTTTCCCCAAATTTAAAAGTCAGTCTCAGCCAACAGAGCAAGGCAAACGCTTCCTTAACTTTCTACCAAGTGGATCCTGATGCAGGGAAAAGGCATTTGCCTCTTGCAGGTACTGATGCCCAAGTGCTTGCTTCAAATACAACCTTAAAGGACAACTGACGGGCAGAACCCCCTGAAAAGACCCAGGTGAGGTCAGAGACCACAGCAGGAAGAACAAAGAACTCCTGCCTCCAGTTCCAACCATTCTGCAGGGCTGCACCAACACCTGCAAGGTGAGAACCTAAACCCACACCCGCTTCCTGCTGCGCCCCCTGAGCTGTCCCCTGACTGTCCCAGCCCTCCCTGCAGCCTCTGGAGCATCTCAGGTGTCACCTTTGACCCATCCCGTGGCCATCATCACGAACCACCCGTGGTGGTAGAGGTGGTGGGCGTGGTGCACCCCGGCCGCGATCTTGCGCACCCGGACCACCTCCTTCATGGCCACGAAGATGAGCTTCACGGGCAGGAAGCTGACACACTTGTAGAAGAGGTTCATGGGGCAGAAGAATATCAGGTACCTGCAAAAAGAGCACAGATTTGTTCTCATCTGGGATATGCAGAGAGGGGTAGTGTGGCAGATTGAGTTATGGAAGGTGGGGGTGAAGGAGAAGAAAAATCTTAAAAAAAAAAAATTCCTAATTTCATAGCTAATTCCAAAGGGAAACCTATAGCAGCATCTCAGAGAGCCCTCACTTCTAATACTCCATCTTGAATAAAAGCTAATAATTTTAATTCAGAATTCTTTAGAATTTTTGTGTCTTGTACGATCCAGAAGCATCAGCTCATCTAGAACAAGAAGCTACATATACTAAAATGATAGTACAGAGGACAGATTTCAAATACTCTTTTTTTTCCAGAAGACTGCTATATTTTTCAGCCCCGAAAGAAGATTTTTTTTTTATTTTCTCAAGTATAGAAAACTAGATGGCTGAGGGATTTACTCAGAGACTTCTGTTTAGAAAATTTCATTCACAATGCTTCCCAACAATGCTCATTCAGCCCATACACAGTGGGGAAGTTAAAGGTTGATTTGTGCACATTTCAGCAACAAAATGAATAAAATGCCCCCAAATCTTCAGGTGCCACTCCTCGCTCTGTGTGGGATCCGTGGGTGCTGCTGCTCCTGGGGTTTGGCCCTGGCTCAGCAGTGGCTGCTATGAATAGAAGTGCCCCAGCCCAGATAATCACAGCATTAGGCAGCTGGTCAGGGAAACTGGGAACCAGAGCCAGGAGTGCAAGAGCCTCACAGGCTGCCTCAGCCCACCTCTGCTCCCCCAGTTAATCCCAGTGAGATCAGAGCTGTGTCCCACAGGGAGAACACCTCCCTCCACACCTCCCTCCCCAGCAGAGCCCTTGTGCCACCCCAGGAGGGGTGCAGGGCACTCACCACACTGCTGTGGCCAGGATGACGCTGGAGTTGTGGCTGAAGTAGCCAATGGGTGCCTCTCCCAGCAGCAGATCAGCGAGGATGTAGCTCCCAAAGCAGTGGAGCATAGCACAGAGCCAGGAGGCAAAAGGGCTCTTCCGGGACATCTCCACAGCTCCTGTGAAAAAAATTGGGAATCACAGAGTCACCAACGTGGGAAGGGACCCTCAAAGCCACCTAGTCCAGCTGCAGTGAGAAGATGGATCTAGCAATTAAGCAGGAGCTTCAAGACCCAGTAAGAGAGAGGCTCGAGGTGCCTGTTGTCCCACAAAGCAACTCAAAGAAAAGCACTTGTAAAACAAAATACAAAAGCGTGAAGCCCAAAGGAGTACCAGAGATGGTCAAGAAATGATCCCAGCCTGCAGACACCCCCAAAGGTCTCACATGAACAGAGTCATTAGAAGTTTATGAACTGGCTGAAAGATTCTCTCCTTCATTTGCTGGTACCAGAAAGAATATTTTTTCCCCTTGAAATCAATGTCTTTTTACAGTCTAAAAATAAAATGCATACTAGTACCATTCTCTCCACTGCTTCAACCTAGATGCCCTCTAGAATTCATGAACAATCTGTTCAGCTCTTTCATTCATAAGATAACCTGCAAAAATAGAACAGGAATTCTTAATCTTTATTTGAGAGAAGAGGATTTGAGGGTTCTTCCCTGCTCCTGTACTAGTCTGGAAATACTTTGTGCTCTCCTACCACAATCTGCTATACCCTTTTTTAAAATTCCTGTAGCAGTTTTCATCCACCTTTGTACATTCTCAGGGAAACCTCCCAATAACATCAATTCTGTGATGTAGTTTCATCACCTTAAACTGCTCCAGAATCCTTCGTGTGGCATTTCAGATACAAAACTCCATTCAGAGAGCAGACAAAGAGAGAAAATGCTAAAAATGTTCTGTCAACATGATTACCTGGTACACTTTAAACAGCAGTAAGTGGATTAGCATGAGCCAAAGCTGTGAGTGCCCAGGCTCTTCCATCCTCGGGGACATTTGAACCAGCTGAAAACACAGTGGCAGTGAGACAGCTGCAACAGCCGAGACATGAAACTGGTTCTATAGGAACTTGAGGTTTAGCTTGAGGCTTAAATTTAGAAACGCTTGTTTTTCCTTGGCTCCATGAAGCCATGCTGTCTCCAAGGAGGAAACAGGACAGTTCTGTCCTGACACTGATCCTCAGCCCAGGAGCTGTGGGATGGGAGCACTGTAGGAATCTGGGCAAAAGTACACCTCGGCCTCATCCAGTCCCAAGTGGATTCCTGGGCTTGCATATATTTAAAAGCTATTTTTGTGAGGGCTGTCTGTTAATTGTTCGGTTCAGGACTCCATGCTGGAAAGCAGCTGGGAGTAATCAGGCCTGGAAAACCCAGCAGTAGTTTACAGGGAGTTTAACGGGAACAGCGCGTGGATTGTACAGCTCAGAGGTCACACAACACCAGGTTTGAAAATCAGTCCCGAACTCGGGCTTGGTTTTCCCTTCAGTCGCTGTGCAGTTACAGAGAAACTGCTCAAAACAGAGCATGAGGAGTGCACACATTGTCAAAAACAGAGGGAAAGTGGCGTTTGGAAAAGACCGAGGCTGTGACAATGCAGAAGGTGAAAGCCAAGGCGCAGATCTATCGATCTGTGCAAGATAAGCCCAGGAGAACAAACAAAGCAAGGTCAGTTATGATGCCTGAGCATAGCTCAGGGCATGGTCCAGAGGGTGGGAAAAACCAAGGTTTTACTTCCAGCCCTTTTCTATATAAATAGAAGGAAGGTACCGCCACAAAAATATTCAAGCCAAGGGACTGGCCAGAAACGCCACTCTCAGTCCTGGGGTGGCAGCCAAGTGACCTCAATGCGGCCGCAATCCAGTCTTAAATAAACCCCAAGATTATTTCTCAAAATCAGAGTCACGGGTTCGGGGTGTTTTTCCTGCTTTATATTCGCACACAGGTGTCGGAGCTGTGACACGGCCTGTGCCAGGCGGCAGAGAGGGACGGGCAGGTGGCAGAACCTGTTGGTGCGGGGCAGTGCGGGGTCTGTGCCGGCACAGCGGTACCGGGGCTCCCCCCCAGGGCCCCCCCGGGCCAAGGGCCGCACTCACCGGGCTCGTACTTGAGGTAGAGGATGGAGATGATGAAATAGGCGGTGTCGAACAGCGGGAACACCGGCAGCGCGGCGAAGGCGGCCGCCAGCTCCCCGAGGGGCAGCGCCTCCGCCAGATCCATCGCGGCCGCGGATGGCGGGTCTCAGTCCCCGGGTCTCGATTCCCTGCCCCGGCCCGGCTCCGCCCCCGCCGCCCGCCCCGCCGCGCCGGGATGGGATGGAGTGGAATGGGATGGGATGGGCCGCGATGGGACCCGCCGGGTGCGGGGCTGACCCACAAACCCGGCCCGCGGGACCCGGCCGGGACACGGCCGCGGCGGGGACACACCGCAGCGCGGCGCTGGAACAGCTCTTCTGACGGGGGAGACGGCCGCCAGCACGCCCGTGTGCCCCCAGCCCCTCACCGCCCTGACCGGCAGAAATCACAATCGCGGGCGTGATTTGACAACAAAGCGCTGAGAGCGGGCTTGCCCCTCCTGCCTTCAGGGCTGAGAAAGTTGGTGCCAATATCTGGGGCATGGATCCCCCATCGTGTACTTCACACTCCTCCCTGCAAGAATCACAAGCGCTGTATTCCTGCATTTTTGACTCACACCAAACACCACAGCGAGCGAAAATTAACTGTGCTGACCAGTGTTCCATGCTAAGCGTAACCTTTGCTCCCAGAAAATAATGCTCACAGTAATGGGAAAAGGGGGTGTCTTGTGGGAGAGAATGCCTTTATCCTTCAAACTTGGAAATTCAGAATACAATCCAGAGATAGCAACACTACAAGACCTGGGGGAGCCTCAGTGAAAGCAAACCAACGCTGTATTC
The DNA here is from genome assembly GCA_013401135.1 of Cettia cetti. Lineage (NCBI taxonomy): Eukaryota > Metazoa > Chordata > Aves > Passeriformes > Sylviidae > Cettia > Cettia cetti. The sequence continues at coordinate 96,861 of VZUI01015876.1, read as the reverse complement.
TGGTATCACATTCAGTACACATTCACTTTCTACAGAAAGGAGCAACAAAATGCCTGAACATAAAAGGTGTGAAGCATTCAGTAGTTTAAGGAAACCATGAACAAACTGCAATTATCAGCTCTAGAAAAGCCATCTAACGAATAGTACACGGGGAGCAGGAAGTGAAAAGGCCCTATCCCCTGCTGGCTTTAGTAATCAAGACTTACAGAACATTTCAGAAAATAGGAAGGTAAATATTTTTCACCCCATTGCCCAAAGCTCATAAGGATTTTATCTTACAACCTATAGCAAGAAGGGGCCAAATTTTGTGCCAGAGAACCAGCTACATGTGCAAAAATCTGGAAGACTGAAGCCTGAGATAATGTGTTAAGAGTTGGGTATACATTTTGTCTATTAACAAAATTCTCATTTAGAAAAAAAGTTGCTTTTTATTGAAGATTTTCAGTTACACTACACAGCTAAACCCTGGGATGGCTCTTAACAGATCCTATAGCTAAAGTGCAATAAAAAGCTGTCAGGCTCCATTTCTGGGTGCATTACAGAGTTGCTATCAACTGGTGAGATTTGAAGACCAGGTTCTTCTCTGTATTGCCTGCTGGATAGCTTCACTAGACAGCTATCACCACTACTGGTAGGCTTATATTTCATATATTTCAGTAAAAAAATTTGAGGAGCCAGCATAATTGAAATCACTGTTCCCTCAATTCTTCTTGTGTCTGACTTCAGCTATCTGTGTCTTAGCTCAAATCCTATTTTACTGACCATCATAAGAATTAAATTCAGGTAGTAAAGCAAAAAAAAAAAAAAAAAAAAAAAAAAAAAAAAAAAAATCAGAAGTTTGCAAAACACCACTGCAGCTTTAACCGCCTTTGAAATTCTGTCCTCTTCACCACAGGCACATTAACTACGCTGCAACAGTGTTGCCTCCAAGTCACTTCTCTGAGGGCATTAGAAGTTGTGGCTAACTCATAATCAGGAGAAAAAGTGTTTGGTAGATGTTCAGCAGCCTTTACACACCATGACCATGACTGACTGATACCTTGCAGGAGTCCCACCCATTCTGCACTCTGTGCAGTACTCAAGGAAGATACATGGGAAAATGATTGCTCCATCTCACTCTATCAACATAACACATTTGTTTTCCAAAAATAAATTTACACAGATGCACAAGAGTCCCAGGAACTAGAACCAGATACTTCAGGTATTTAAACCTTGCAACAGAGGAACAATTCCCCATCTTTTTTATCTGCATGTGTGAATCAGGAAGATCTTTTTCCATGCTGGGGATGGATTACAGCATTCCTCCATGTCAGAAGGGAAGTTACAGCAATCTCAGATGAAGTCCATAATCTGAGTGAGTGAAACCCAGGAGTATCCTTACAGATAAGACAAAGCCTCATCTTCCAAAGTGAAAATAGAAGTAAAAATCTCTACTATTTATAGCAATAGAGCGTGGTCTTGTAACTTGCCTATGGGATACTGTTGCTCTATAAATGCTACAGGAGATCCCACTTGGGAAAATGCCACTTCTGTATTGCTTCAGGTTTGTGGAAATACTTTGTACTTTTTGCATCTTTTTTTTACTGTGACTAAAGGTACTTCTCCAGGATAATGAAGCATTTTAAAGCATACTTAATTCACACTTGACAATATTTTTTTGAAGATATATACAAAACATATAAAACCCAAAGGAAACATAGAGCCTTTTCCTTCACTAGCCTACTCATCCCTTCCTCTTCCAGTCTACTAAGTCTGACCTAAAGTACCAGTTCATTAGATTATGGTGCTAACAGTATAAACATTTCAATAATCCAACTGCAACATTTAATGCAATTTCAGCAATACAAATTAATAGAAACATTAACCTAAAATCATGTTATCAAAATCATAATCTCCTGCACCATTGTTAATTTTATTACAAAGCCTAAAAACTCCACTTTTTTTGTTTCATTTGGTTGTTTGTTTGTTTGAATGCTCTGGTTCTGCTCAGTTTTTGGTATTACTGACCTAAAAAAAGCTTAGTTACTTAGCCAACTTGACTGGATAATAAAGATCAGTCAAGTAACTGCACAGAAAATCTTGTAAATTTTTTTTTTGTTATTGGAATATTGTGAATTTGAGGTCAATAGCAAATACACATGTTCTTTCAGAAGGAATTCAGCTCTGTTCCAATCATAACCAGGCCTATACTTTTTACCCAGCTTTCAGAGTTAGCAGCTACTTTAATATCTGTCCATTTCTGTAATCCATTAATCCCATATTCACAATCCTCTAAGGAACCAAAGGCTGGCCTCTTTTTCAGAAAGACTTTCTTGTAATATCTCCTTTATTTTTAAAGGCAGACACCATTTAAAAAACTAGTAACAACCCTTTATGAAGTCAGATGATAAATCCCATTTGTCTACAAGCAACTATGCAAACCTTTTTGAATGTCTTTTTGTTTTTAATTTCAAAAAATATGAGAAAACATTCTTCAGCTCACCTTCCTTGTCCTGCCCTATAGCACATCTCAGATATTTTTCTTGACAGGTAAAATATCTGTACTCTCTTACTTTAAATGTTTTTTATTGTAGACACTGTCTTCCTATTTCATTTTAGTTGCCATGATTCCTTCACCTTTCACAAGCTCACTCTGTTCATGCTCACATATACAACTTGTGTATGTTGGGACAGAAAACAAAGCACAGGACTTGGGTGCCTTCCAAATCCAAGCAACACTAGCACTGCAAAGAACAGAACTGTGATTTCCATGGACACTGTGTTCCCAGAACTGGTGAGCCAATAGTTCTCTATATACTCATTAAATGTAAAGCCACAGGTGGTTGGTTATTTAATACAAATGCTTCCTAGAAGTTTCTCATATGATTCATAAGAATGGGGAAAGTACACCTGAAAAATCAAATGTAACCATTATTGTTAAGATCCTCCTGAATCCATTAGTGGAGCTTTTTTGTTTGTTGGTTCAGGGTTTGATTTTTTTTTTGTTTGCTTAGGTTTTTTTAAGTATCATTTGGAATGCAGCTCTTCATAACTAATCCCATCCTAAAGACAGTTTCATTTAAGATGCAGATCTACTCAATCCAGATAACTATGGAATAACAAAAATCAGTCACCTATTTATACACAAACAACAACAAAGTGCTTGCATCTTTCAGGTGTAATCATCAGCAGGTAAGCAAAATAATGTTTGGTGTTGCCATGTGATTAAATCTACACAAGCCTGACTGTTATAAAAATTTAGCAGTGCTTTTGAGTTCAACAAGCTCAATTCAGGTATGTATGCTATAGAATCAAGAAGCCTAAAACTAAAATCAAGGTATGTCTTTATTTCACTCCAGTTTTTGAGTCCTCCCGGAAATGAACGAAAGCAGAGAATTACCAAAACATCCTAAATTAAAAGAAATAGAAAACTTTCCTTTATAGGATGTAAAAAAAAAAGAAAAAGGCACATAGAATTCACCTTGCAGAACACTACCTCACAGAACCTAGACTAGATCCTGAAGTGTCTTGTGTTACAATGCAAAAGCTGCTTTTGTAGATGCTTCCATTATTCTATTTTCCTCCTTCCCCTCTGCCTGGATTTACAGCATGAATGATTGTCCCATTTTTAATGCATTAGAGTTTCATATGCAAACTTGCTCCCTTTTTTCACATGCAAATCTATTCACTCCTTCCACACGTAAACTTAACTCATTTTTGTTAGTTTTATATGCTCAGATGATTCCAAAAGGCATTTCCTTTTGATCTACCTCGCCTTGAATTTTCCTCCACCACAGAGGAACACCTCAGAGAAAGAGAAACAAGTCGGTTTACTTGGGCAAATTCCCCAAGAGAGCAAGCATTTCCTCTGTAGCTGAGGGAATAGCCAGGCTGAATGAGGATTGACCAAACCCTCCAGTTGCCTGGCTGTTCACTCCAGCTTCCTCCTGCTTCATTTTTGTTGTGGAAGCAGCTCCAACCTTCCACATATATTTTCCCCCCTTCTTCAAGACCTGAACAGGGAAAACAAGACCTGCAGATCCTTGGAGAGAGGAGTCCACACTGGAGCAGGATTCCTGGTAGGATTTGCAACCCTGTGGAGGGCCTAGGCTGTGCCTGAAGGACTGCACCACATGGAAGAGTGACCCACATTACAGCAGTTTGTAGAGGACTGTTGCCCATGGGAAGGACTCACACTGGAGTTCATGGAGATCTGTCTCCCGTGGGAGGGACCCCACACTGGAGCAGAGGAAGGACTCTTCTCCCTGAGCAGTGGGACAAACATACAGTGATGAACTAACCCCCATTCCCTGCCTCCCTGCACCACTGAGGAGAAGGAGGTCGAGCTAGGAAGGAGGAAGAAGTGGGAGGGAAGGTGTTTTTAAGGTCTTATTTTACTTTTCATTATCCTGCTCTGATTTTGTTAGTAATAAATTCAATTAATATCTGTAATCCAAGTCTGTTTTGCCCTTGACAGTATTTGGTGAGTGATCTCTCTCTGTCCTTACCTCAGCCCATGAACTCTTTTCTCTCCCATATCCAGTTGTGGAGGTGGCTTCAGTGAGTGCCTGGCATCCAACCAGGGTCAAACCACTACAGTGCTAAACAAGGGAAATATATTCATGTGTGAGTTGTTTTTTCTTTTTTTTTTTTTTTTTTTTAACTTTACACACTATTTCAGATTGTGCCACGCAAGGTAATAAATGAAGAGATGAAGATTACTACAGATGGCAAGGGATCAGAACTAATTAAGTGTGGCAGTGGATGGTGCTCCAAAGAAAACAGACTGAGGAAATACAATAAATGGAGTCCCTGAAGAATTAGTCACAATACTGACCTTTTTAATATTTTTGTTAGGTGACCTTAGAACAAAAACATGAGTGTGTTAATAAAATTTGCTGATCACACAAACTTGAGGATCAACAATAGAGCTTAGACTCGAAATAGGTGTATCATTCAGAAAACAATGGATGACCCCCAAAAGCAGAGCACTAAAAAGAATAGGATTAAATATGATAGTACAAAGTCATGAATTGAAGGACTTGAACATTTTAAACTGAAGGCATCAAGTGAAAAGAGAGGAGGAAAAAAATCTGCATTTGTCAGTCAGCAAGAGAATGAATACCTGTAAAGTTATTTGATGACATCATGAAAGAAGGTAATGCTCCCAGAATTTCAATGAGAGTTCTGAAATATGAAAAATATTGTGCTGGTCCATACAATAGTGATCAATTACATTGAAGAATGGTAAACCAAACTTGAAATGGGTACTAAGGAGGGCCAAGAGAAATAGACATGACTATCTGTGTTAATTACTCTATTAAACAGATTAATTTTGCCTATTTCACTTACTGCATCAGGTTAGGTTCCCTTTTTATGCACTTCACAGGAAGTTTAGCATTATGAAACCCTAGTTCAAAGTGAGCCCTTTGAATATGTCTACAATATAAAAAAGATCAATTAATATAACTTTCTCAGCAAAGAGCACATTAGAATATTAAAACAAATAGTAGCTGGTAGAAATATTTCTAAGGTCCCTAGGCTTTTCAGACAAGTGCCTTAATGGCAGAGATATAAATTTCTATCTTTTTCAGCTTGAATCTACAGAGACCCATGCCATATATAATTTCTTCAAAATCTCTTATTTCCAAATGTGGTCTCATGAGCAGTTTAAGTAAAAGGACAGCACAGCAAAGCTTAAGCAGTCCTTTTCTACCCCCTGCCAACCCCCAAATTCAATGGAGATAATATTCAAATACCAAAAAAAGACAGAATTCTTGAAAAATGTGAAATAAGAGAAAAGCCACCAAAATATTCAAGGTCTTAACCACAGTTTAGCACAAGAGTTCCAAATTAGTATATTCTGTACTATCACCTTCCATTTTAGAAGATATGACAAATAGAGAGACTTGCAAAATCAAATGTTAATTAAAAAAAAAAACCCCAAATCAAACCTAGCATAATTACAGCATAATGCCTGCCTTATTGTGGGTAGCTCAATAAAGGAACATGACCAAATATTTAAGTCCATTTACTCCACTGGAAAAAACCCACATTTCAACCTAGATTTAAGAGCAGAATAATACACTGCAAGAATATGATCACTTTTTGCATTTTTAATGGTTTTAGCAAAGTATAATACAATTATAGAAAGCAGCTCTGTGCCCAAACAAAATGATTTAAGAAACACCCCTTACTTTCATGAATACCTGATTAGGGATTTCACTGATCCATTTAATCCTAGTGTTAGAAGAAAATAAATTCTAGATGTGAAAGGTCTGGTTATCCTTATTAGCACTCCAATTTTTTATGTTTGTTCCCCCTTGAGACCCCCACCGTACAGTAAAGCCACTCAGTGTAAGGACTGCAAAATCCCTTCCCTTTCTAAATTTTAAGAACTACTGTTGTGCAAGGAAAGATCTCTTTCTCCCACAGAGTAAGCATGCTGTAGAATCATTAAGGTTGGAAAAGACCTCTAAGATCACCAAGCCCAGCTGTTCACCCAGCACTGCCACGGTAACCATTAGACCATATCCCCAAGCGCCACATCCACATGCCATTTGAACACTTCCAGGGCTGGTGATTCCACCACTTCCCTGGGTAACCTGTTCCAACGCCTGACCAACCTTTTGGTGAAGAAATTTTTCTGAATATCCAACCTAAACCTCAGCCTAGAGGAACACCACAAGTGACTGGCCACCAGCTGCATGCAGCACCTCTCTCTGGGCCCTGCCACCCGGCCAGCTTTTTACCCAGCAAACAGCACCGGGCAAAACCGTGAGCAGCCAGATTCTCCAGGAGAATGCAGTGGGAAATGGTGTCAAAGACTTTAGGTAAAGCCCAGGTAGACTATGTTCACAGTCTTCTCTATATGCTTTAATGACTTGCTTTGGTTATCATATACATGTAACTACGATGACAATGAAAAAATGCATTACATGAAAGCTTCCTTTCAAATTTAGAGGTGTAGTGGGTTGCTTCTCATAGCTACCGAGTCAAACAATGGAAGTTTTTTATAGGACCTTCACAGTTTCCTTTGTTTCATAGTTAAAAATGAGCTAGAATAACTGCACATTGAAAAGACAGTCTCAAATTGGTCTAGTTTTTCATACTTGCAGCAAACTACTTTAGGAACCACCTTCTGAAACACATCCACCCTCAGAATTGTTCCTTCCCACTCCCTACAGCTCCTTCTGGCTCCTGCTGTCACACAGCAGGCTAAACAGGCAGAAATAGCTTTAAAAAACCCTATTCAATGCCAAAATGGGAAACATTTCCAAGACTTCAGGTTCCCTAGTCCTAACAGATTTGGTCAGATGCTCAGCTTTGCCCACTCCTCATCCCTCTTCTACAGCTCCTCTCAAATGCTATTTGCAGCTCCCTCTGCTCAAAAGGCAACCTGACCAACACTAAAAGCTGTCACAGTCCTTTATTACATTGGCCTTGATGTGGTTGTGCTTAACAATATTGATTTCAAATATTCATTAAGAAACCAGGCCTCTTTTTTCTTCAGTTTTATACTTATTTTATAACTTTCCTAAAATTAAAAGAGAAAATTAGTCTCTGTTTAGACTAGAAGTAAAATCAAATATAAGGACCATGCTTCATTTTGCAGCTGAAGAGAATTTTTTCTTTCATATTTTAATTTCAAGCTGGTTGATGATACTAAAAGGTCATCATTATTCCAGGGTTCTGCTGAAAGGTCATCAATAAACTCAATTCTGCTGAAACTCCAGCTTCTGGAATACCTGTGTATCTAATGATATACATATGACCTGTATATGTAAAATATGTCTTAAACACAATAAAGTTGCCAGTATAGGAGAATTAAGAGATTAAGTGGTAGTAAAACTACACTATCATTCCACAGAGAAAAGTGGTCCCATTCAGGACAGAGTAAAGTAGAAGAGTGGGCATAATATTAAGAAAGCTTCATCTCTGGTTAGATAAACACAGAAACTTTTGTAAACCAATTAAGATCTAGTTAATTGCAAGTAAATTTTTTGATCCTTATGCTCCTTATGATCTTGTTCAATTTCAAAATTAACAGGAAATAATAGTTACAAGCCACAAATAGTGTTCCCCCTCTTTCCTGCCATTTTTCTCTTTTGCCCTCCCATCTCAGCCCTCTAGCTTTGATATATCAGGAGCACAACACACGAAAAGGTGAGAGACCATTTGCTTGGTGTGCACACCTCTCTCTACTGACAGTTTATGAGCTCTGCCAACACTGCAGAAACATGCAATACTATCTCAGCTGCAAGTGACATCTTCACAGCTGCAAGGGTACCCATCGCTCTGGGCATCCTGCAATTTACAGCTGGATCTGTAATAGATCCATCTTTTTGGTAACAGAAAAATGAACAGCTGTACAGCTCTGACAGCCAACTCCTTCAGTCTGTACTCATCCAGAAATTTTGCTCATTGTTTCTTTCCTGAGGGGCTAGTTATGTGGTTAATCAATTATCTGTCAGTTTTGGTCTTGGATGGGTTTTCTTTGGTGTGTTCAAGCACATTTGTGCATGGGTATTATCAATCTTAACACTTTTTCCAGGAACCTTACACTTCTTGTGACTAACACCTAGAACTGCTGAAGCTCAGAAAGCTAAAGCCAGCAGTAATGCTCTAAAATTTTCACTTTAATTTTTTTTTCATTGAGCAGCAATTTTATAGTCTGTTTCTAGTCTTAATCTTCTTTTTAGTGCTAAGCAATCAGAAGTGAGAAAATTACTTTTTCAGTCTATATGAAAAAAACAATCCCTACTATTCAAAGTCCTCACACTAAAAATTGGTAGATGTTGTAGGCTTTTGTTTGGTTAGGAACGTACTGAGTTTTACTATTGCATATGTGTAAGCCAATAAAGCCACTCATTTGGGGGCCAATGAGGGAAAAACTTTCTGTATGTCTCACTTCCATGCACTATGAGCAATACTGTAGGGATAAAGATGCAGAAATCCCAGTGCAGACTGAAATACAGTAAGATTGAATGTCTTCCACACAGTATGATGCATGTGATTTGAGGAACAGGTACCCTACAATCACATGCAGTTTGTATTATGAGGTAATAAAAAGGAAAAAAAACCAACATAAATCTTACTTCCTAACAATGACTTCTTTTGATTTACACTCACTAGAAATTATGAGACTTCCTATGAAGCAACTTGAAGAGCAGGCTCATGGTGTGAGGATACACAGACCTGGCAGTAACATCTGATGAGAAGACCACATTTCAGACTCATCATTTCAATATAACATGGCTGTGTACCTACACTTAAGAGAGAAAACACTGCATACCTACACAGCTAAGAAATTTCTGAGCTAAAATATTCCAAAATCTCCAACAGTGAATATCTTTTTAGAAGGGCCCTTTAAAGATGAATGTTCATCTCCAGCTGAAAGCATATCTGATATTCCAAAGCACGGTATGTCTCAGACCCTCCACTGCCCAGGCTGCAACAATATTTTTTTAAAGCAGCCTAAAATGCTGGCAAGAGCTCCCCTTACTGGTCTGCCTTCAAATTGTCAGCTCTTCAGCCTCAAAAATCTTTTTATATGAAACAAATATATTTGTAAAATGTTACAAATATTCCACATTTAGAAAAAGCCAAAGCAGGTCCACATAAAATTTGTATCAGATGTCCTATTGTTTACACTTCTGATTAGCTGCTAAGTCATAAACCCAAAGATAATGACTTTGTTTAGGAAGAAATTGTTCTTCTATCACTGTGAACTTCAACTTATTTTGAATCCTTGACTTTGTATAGCACATAAAGGCCTTGTCACAGTCTAAATTACGAAACAAACACCCAATTCTAACACACCGAGTAATGCACTCTTTTCACTGTAACCACCACCAGCTTCAAAGGGATCATTTCTGGAATAAACAAGGAGTCAGTGTGGAAATTTATAAGGAATTTGGAACTGCAAAAAAAAATTATTATGAAAGCTCACTGTTTTCTTCAATGGCCTACTGTTTGATTTTAAGAGCAAAACATGCCTCTCAGACTGTGTTGGTTTCTGAGTAAAGTTGGTTTATGATTAAAGAGTGGTTGAGATATATATGTATGTATACACATTTCTGTATGATTTTTAGTGCCCTGCTTTTGTAAGCTCAGCCTAGAGGCTGACTGAACTTTTACAGTGAAGATGGCAACTAGGAAAGGTTAAATTTAAGTAATTTTAATGATACCATGAAATATCATTATCTTCAATTCACAATAAACAATCTCGTTTACTTCAGCTCACACTAAACAATCCTGTTAATGCATAAAATACATGTTCTCTGGATTGTTCTCACACACATGAGGTGGCACTGCAGAGTTGAGTGAGAAAAAACTAAAATCTGTTGTCATGGCACATTAGAAAAAAAAAAGGGAGTCAGAGGATATGCTTTTGAATGCACCCTACAAACCTGGAAAGGATGTAAAATAGAATTTCTTAATGTACCATAGCACCTGGAGGAGGTTTAGTACAGCACATCAGACAGCCATTTAGCTCTCACCACTAAGTAGTAAAGACCAAAAATCAAAAACAAACCCCCAAGTCCCCCAATTATTATTTTAAGTACATTAAACAAATAAACAAAACCACTATCATTCAAATGGATTCAGATGCCTACTTTTTTGTGAAACACAGGCAGTTTAGATACAGAGTCAAATCCACTCAGTCTGGTTCTCTCAGGTAAAATGGTAGAATTTCCTGAAGCATTCTCTATTTTCTTTCAACAGCAACTCTATTTTAGTTCTTGAGGACACATTCATTCTCTCTAGTGATTGTTGGTTGTTTCCTCCTTTACTGCACTGGACAATTACTCTTCCTGGGCTAGTTGTTGTACCAGAGGGAAGGAAGGGGACTCAGGCGTTGGTTACAAGCAAACCAAGTCATTACAACCCCTATCTATACTGACCAACCAGGGTCATATTCATTGTGCTGCCAACCCCCTTGCTAAAATAGCCCCCTCTCCACAATTAGCTTATCCCACAATTTCTAAAACTATCTAAATAACTGACAGCATCTAGACCTACTTGTTTTTTACTCAGCTTTCTTTGAAGGTCATTAATGAACAAAATCTTTAAAAAATCTGAGGCTTGGAACAAAAAAATCAAAAATGCCCAATAGTATAATCTTCAATGAAAATATTATTCCTTTATTTCACTAGGAAGCTCCATTTTCAGTTTCCATCCCTCTCTTCCCACGTAACATTTTGTTTGAGTTATTCAAATTCTCTTACCTTGCTTTAGAGATCTGTCTCTTTCTGTCAAATACAACTCTAGCTTCTGCACGTGTCAATAAAAAGATAATTTATGAGCATGTTCAAGTTACAATAACTACACAAGAGCAACTGTTTACATCACAAAATGCTAACAAGTGAACTTGAAATCAAAGTATAAATAAGTAGCAAGTAATAACTGAATTCAAGTGTCTTTTATGCAGTTGTACTACCATGCTCTTCTTCCAGAACACAAAATACTTTCAACTCAAACTGAAAGCAAAAAGTGAGTAGTGAAAGCCCTTCAAGATAAAATCTGGTGCTTTTACAAGCAGCAACAAGTCTGTCATGCAAGTTCTAATTTTGTTGCTCAAGCAGGACCTGAGAACACTACAGTTCTTTGCTGAATATTAGCAAAAAAGTGAACTTATTAGCTATGGATACAAACATTAAACTAACATACAATATTCCAAATACAGTGAGAGCTGATTTTCTCACCCTATCAACTCTATCATCAAAGCATGGATATATTTAAACAGATCTCCTAAAGCTTTTATTCTCAAATGTTTCCAGCCTTTAAAAAAATGTATCTTTAACACAGTGTTTCATTCCAAGCTGTACTCACCAATAGTATGTCACACCGGAATGAAAATCAGCACAAACATTTAAAATCTGTATATGTAAATGCTGACTATCTCAAAATATATGGATATTTTTAACACTACTATCTACTTTTCTTCCATCTGGGTAGATGTTGTTGTTGAAGCATCTAAGTTCCAGGACTACATGCATTTAAAAACAATCAAAATCTTTCAGAGGCCCAAGTTTATTCAAATTCCAGAAACCCTTGCTTGGGTATTTTGTTTGCTTTTTAAATTCATACACATACTCAAGTTCTAAAAGTTTCCTCACTGGATTTCCTTTACCATACTGCCTGATACAAGATCCCTTTTTTCCCTAGGAACTCAGGTCCTTAGACTACATACATGAACTTATATCTTTACATTTTTTGTTTATTCTTCTAGCACAGAATTGGTTACACCATGTTAGGGCACAGGATCAAAAGAACTGACAGGTTTAAAAGCTAAAAGTCCATGAACTCATTTGTTCAAAAAACCAAATTGCGAGCAGAGAGTATAATAATAAATGCCTAATTGTTTAGTTTACACAGTTTGGAACTTCTATCCCTCTGTATCACACAAGCCATTTATCAATTGTAAATAAAAGCTAAAATACAGGGAATGCAGCAGCAAAGCTGTACAATTAGCCAGGAGAAAAAGACAAGAACTGCAAGAAGTTTATTATAGACTGAAAAGGAAAGTCATAATAGAAATGGAGCACTAGACATGCTAAATACAGAGAAGCTGAACATGTAGCATTCCAAACATGACTTTTCATTTGAAGAGAGAGTGATAAATTTTGACCTTTTGGCAGAATCTGGATGGAAAATAAACTAGGATTCCAAAGAAAGGAAACAGGCACTTGTAAATAAATTGCACTAAGCTATGTTAAAACTACATATTATTTATTTAATTAACTACAGATTATTTCTCCAGTAAATGAGCACCCAGTAATCTTCCACAAAATAACAGTTAAGAGGTCCATGTTTGATCAGTCTCTTGAGATCATTCTCAAGAAAGAGGTAAGGAACCATAAACAATTTATAAATAAGATTTAAACTTCTTACTTCAGGTAAAGCCATGTAGCTGGTTCTTAAACTACATGACCAGGGAAGCACCCACTTGTGAAAGAAACAGATGAGACGGCTTGGACCAAAACTCATTGTTCCATACAGTCAGAGAAAAGGGAAGGTATCAAAAATGACATGAAGTTAAATTTTACAGAGCTATTTGCTCATACACATGAGCCTGAACAGACACAATTCTACAGAACCTTCTTTGGACAGCTTTTTGATTAAAAACATCTAGTGAAACTTTCTCTTGAAGATTCCCTATTCCTGAGGGAAAAAAAGCAAACCAAAAAACCAATCCGAACAAAAAAACAAGGACAAACCCACCAATTAATCTGATATCTACTGGACAAGAGAAACAAGCAGCAGTGGTAGAGTCAGGAAGGCAAACTGTTCCTTATAAAGCCTTTCTCTTTACACTTGTTCATTTTCTCAAAGACAAAATGGTGGCATCTACCCGATGTACATGAGTAGGTCTGAAAGCCAAGCCAGTGTCTGAGCTGAAGTTACAAATACGGCATAAAAAAACCCCAAACAACCAAACCATGACCCTACAAAGCTTTTCTTGTTACAGCAAAAGGCAATATGGGAGAAAGAACTAAGCTGAAGAAAAAAAAACACAAAAAAACCCCCCCAAATCCAAACCCAGCTTTCTTGTTTGTTAGGTACAACATGGGAGTCTGATCATGTAACTTATCATGATTATCAGCTTCAGTAAAAAAACACAAGTAGTTATACCTCTGCCATTTCCATTCCCCTTTAATTTATGATTATCTAGGGCAATGGATTTTGTTATCCCAACCCCCACCCCATCCCTCCTTCCCCTCCCAACTCCCACTCCCCAAACTCAAAACAACTCAGAGAGCACAGCCTCGGTAGAAGTAGGCAGGTAGTATGGGGCATTTGTAATGTGTTTTAACACAAAAACTCCCAACACTCCCAACCCCAAAGAACACAACAAAACACTCACAACAACTCTCATCCTGCTGTATGAAAACCATCAAGTTAGAGCAGTATCTGATCGTGCCTTCAGCTTAGAGAGATGTTCCATCAGGCACAGATCATACTTCAACAGACATTCTTTATTTTCTATCAGTCACTCTGTAAACAGATTCAATCACAAACAGGAACACAACACGTCAGAGAACCTCATACAGCATTCCAATACAGAAACACTGCTCTACTTTATGGGTCAGATCATCTTGCAAGATAAAAACCTAAAGGAAAACTAGAGAACATGCATCAAAAATTCTCAAGGGAACTCCTCAAGTGTACAGTTTTATGCATTTTAATAAAGATACCACATTCTTTCAAAATGAGAAACAAAATCCAATTCCAGACTATTTTGTCCATGAAAATGATGCATTTTCTATAGTAGCCACTTCTATGTAGAACTTACATACCACAATGCTATCTATTAAAACAGTAACAACCCAAACTATAGAAATGCACTGTTCCACAACCTGCAGCAATCTCATTTCTCTGGTTTTTCTCACTTCTGAGTAATAGGAAACGAGTTCTGGTCCATTAACTCGCCCACTCTCTCCTGGAGGAAGTTGACCAACTCAGCTAATACAAAGACATGAGTTTCATCCAGGTCTTGTATGATGAACTTCTTTCCCAAAGCATTTGACTCATCCAAGTAGAGCAGAAACTGCTTCATTGCTGGGTCACTGCAGAGACAAACACACATCAGATCCCACCTCACAGTTACAAACAGAAGAAACACCATTAGAAGAAAGTCCCAAAGATTTTAGGAAAACTAAAATTAATTTCCAGAGTCACTCACAACTTAAACAGTTTGTGAAGCTTTAATAAAAGTAATTTCTTTCCAAATAGTTATGGTTACTATAGAGACAAAAATTAAATGGTAATAAAGTCTAATGAGTAGAACCCGCTGCGTGATTAGCAGAGAAGTTTCCATTTGCTGCAGCTAAGGCAGCTTCAGAAAAACCCAAACCAAAACTAAAATTCGAAAGTCCAACCCTTAATAGGCAAGGCTGAACTTACATTTCTGATGTCAGCAATAGCCTCATAAAAACATGTTTCCTTAAAGCATAAGGATAACCAAAAGACAGGAGAACACAGATCTCACTCAAAGTAGAGTACAGCACAGACAAAGAGTGTTCATACAAGAATTGTGCATTTCTCACACTCTAGCTGAACAGTCATGATGTCATCTTCTAAATTAAATTCAAATGTTTAGACGAAAACATTCTGGAAGTATAGAACTGCTTTTGTGCAGTTATAGATTGCAAACATGTTAAGTGTACAGCAGAAATCTCAAATATCATATAATGCTATACCATGACTCCACAAATCTTGAGTGATGTTTCTTTTTATTTTGGAAGTAGCCAGGGGTCTGAGTCTCAGTCTCTGAGATGAAATTATAAGAAAACAGGTACATTGCACCTACACCAAAAGCTGACATTTACAAACTCCAAGCACATTCCTTTTGAATATGATCTACAAACAGAACCACACGTTAGCCTTGCATGGAATTCAGTCTAGTGCTGACTAAAAAAAAAAAGCAAACAGGAAAAGAGAAATGAAAGATTACCTCATCTCCCTCAAGAATCAGTAGAGAAACACTTTGCTCACAAACAACAACAATAAGAAGCTCTGTTTGCAAGCAATATGAAGAACAAAACGGAGCATCTAGCATTTCAAGGAAAAACTGCTACAGTAACTGGATTGCTTATACTAGGGTAAGTTGTACCTGACAAGCATATAGACAACTTATGTATACAGCTAAAATTTTAACTTGTGTACCTTTCAAAAAATGTGACAATGTTAGGGGATCATCAGACATGGCTGAATATAGCTTTGAAGCATAATTTCCCATAGTTAAAGCTTATTTTACTTATTTTATATCCTTTTCTCTACTTTGCTAAATTAAAATAATCTGCAGACTATTATATATTTTGAAAAAAAAAATTGGTTTTTATAACAATGTGATTGCTAACATTTTGCCATCATATTTTTACCCCATATTCATATGCAGTTTTCTTTTCTTAAAACAGGCTAGGCACAAGTAGAAAACAGTTTCTTGAAAAAAGAAGTGGGAGTTTGGAATTATCTATAATTGCCTTCTCTTTCTTCCCCCAAAGGCCACACTTTTCTCTGCTTATTCAGCACCACCCTTCCCCACAACAATTCCTTTTGTCTGGACTCTTCAGTTACTTAAGACTAGTTCCAGGTCTAAAGAAAAAAGTCTTTGACACAAGGAGAAGCAGCAAATGCTGGTACTCACCACTCAACCAGAACACCTTTCAGAACATTCACCATCTTCCCGCTTCCCTTACGAACGCTGAAAGAGTCGGCAAGAGCAAGCCCTGCTTTGGAGCGCACTGACGATCCCAGGAAATCTGAAAGCACAACACGCCCCACACACCCCCAACATATAAAACCAAGCAAACAACGCCTCGGTGAAACTCAAAGACTCTTTACGACAACCCTGCACCCCAACGGAGTTGCTGGTCCGTCCTGCCCTTCACCTCCGCCTTGGTCAGAGGGGTTCCCGAGGGGTTCCCGAGGGATCCGAACCCTCCCGCCCTCCCGTCACCTCCGCCTTGGTCAGAGGGGTTCCCAGGGGACCCGTTCCCGTCCCTCGCCTCCGGGGCAGACCGAGGGTTTCCCGCTGGATCCGAACGCCCACTCCCGTCCTTCCCTCACGGCTCTTCCCGGCCGCCGGAAGTGCCCTGCCCGCGCACGCGCACTCCGCCCCCGGCAGCGCCCGCGGATTGGCCGGGGCCGCCGGCGGCGCGATGGCGTCACGCGGCGCGCGGGGGCCCCGCAGGGAGAGGCGGCGCAAGCGGAAGGTGGGAGCGGCGGTCCCCGCGCGGGGCTCGGGGCGCGGGGATGGCGGCTGGCACAGGGCACAGGGCGGGGCTCAGGGTAACGGGTGCTCCGTTCCTCCCCGTTGGAGAGAGGCTCAGAGCCAACACCGCCTGGCTCCTTGCGCTTTTACGTGTTGCATTACTTAAAGTTGGGTTTGCGATGGGTTTCTTGTTTGTTGGTTTGGTGTTTTGTTTTGGTTTTTTTGGGTTTTTTTCTTGGTTTTGCTTTTTTTGTGTGTGTGTGTTTTGGTTCTTTTTAATTACGCCCCAGTTGCGCAGTCGCGAGGCGGGTAGGGAGGGGGCTTGCAGTTGCCTGTAGCAGCTGTGAAACAGGGTGCGAATTGGGTCCTTTTGCATTATATTTGTATGTCCCTAAGCAAGGAAAGCTCAGCGTGAGCCGGCAGTGAGCGCTCGCAGCCCGAGAGCAAGCGGCTGAACCGGGGTAGCGGGGCCAGCGGGTGCAGGGAGGCGAGTCTGCCTCCCTCCTCCGCTCTGGGGACATCGCCTGGGATCCCCAATATCAGAAGGACACGGAGCTGCTAGAGCAAACAGCAAGTCTAGAGAAGGGCCACGAAGTTGATAAGAGGACTGGAGCACTTCCCCTGTGAAAACAAGCTGAGGAAGTTGGGACAGTTCAGCCTAGAGAAGAGAAGGTTGCATGGAGACCCCACGGCAACCCTCCAGTGTCTGAAGAGGTCTACAGGGAAGTCAGAGAGGGATACTTAATCAGGAACTGTAGTATAGGACAAGGAGGAATGGGTAGAAACGAAAGGGGTAGACATTCAGATTAGATCTTTTGAAAGAAATTCTTGACTGTGCAGATCGTGAAACATCAGAAGAGATTTCTCAGGGAAGTTGTGGATGCCCCAGCCTTGGAAGTGTTCAAGGCCAAGCTGGATAAGGCCATGAGCAACATGGTCTGGTGGGATGTTCCCTTGCCCGTGGCAGGGGTGTTGGGATTAGGTGATCTTTAAGGTCCACTCCAGACCCTTAACGTTTGGTGATTTGTTGCTTGCCCTCGGACCTGAACAGAAGCTCCTGGCAACAGAGAGGTGGTGCTCACTTTGGCCTCCTGTGTTTGCAGGCGCGTGTTTTAATTTTTAGTAATTGTGGGGCTGTCACTGAACCACATGTTTGTTTCAGACTGTGGTTAGAGAGAAGAGTAAATGTGAGTACTGTGATTCTGTGAATAAAGGTAATAAAAGAACTGTCATGAGACAGAGTTTGGAGACGGGAGAGATGTCTCTAGAGGACTGATTATCAGTCTTAAAAGTGTTTCACAGTGTGGTGTACTCTGTTGAAGTGAATGGATAAACGGTGTTGAAATGACAGAAGTCAAAAAGCAGTCTACAGTGATTGTGACAGTGCTGAGGTAATGCTGATTATTTTCAAAAATCTCTCAAACACAAGAGAGAAGGGAACAATCAAAAGTTTCGGGGAAATGAGAAAAGAGGACAGACATGTTAAAGGAAGGATTCAAAAGGAGTCCTCTTGTTTAGAGATGTTGGGCACTGATGATAAAAGTGATGTAAGCACTTTTCTTGTTCTGCAGAGATTACCTTAAATTCAAGGAGAATGTCAGGCTTCCATATTTCAACATCAGGTTTACATATATGCCATTTTAACATTTTGAGTTAATTGTGATTGTGGTAAAAGAGACCTAACTTGACACAAATTTTTTTAATATGTGAGAGATAATGGTGTGTTTTTACATCCCCTTAAACACATTAACTCAATATTTCAGTTAGTGTAATTGCATCAATGCAGACACTAAAATTTCACGTAGAAGATATGAGTTTCCTGTTACTTCTGCAGTGTATGCAAAAAGCTTTAGTTCATATGTAGTAGTTCTTTAAGCCTTGTTAGTCAAAATGAAAGGCTTACTTGCCAGCACAATAAATTATGAACTTTTAAAAGCAGTTGGTTACTGAGTTGTATTAAAGCCCATGTCATACTAATGTCTTGATGGAGATAGGACCATATCTAGTATTTAGAGAAGCGTGACTAAGTAGGAAAGGAAACTCAGAAGCAGAGAAGTTAATTGGAGATACTTAGTCACTAAAGTCAACAGCAACATAATTAATAAAAGCTGCTTTAAACTTTTCTTATAATTGAAATTCAGCCCATTAAATTGAGAATTTTATAGAGTTCTTTAATTGGAGTGCTTTATATGGAGTGAAATGACACAAACATGGTTTATTGTGGCCTTTGCCGTCCTGACCTTTGCTGTAAAAAGACAGGAAAAAGATGCTACAGGATTTCTGCTGTAATTCTTAAATCAGTCATTACTTTTTTTTCTTTCCCCCCTCAATATGCAGAATGTCAGTGGCTGCTTACTGTGTATTTTGCTACAGAAAAATAGGAACCTCTGGTCCAGCCACAAAAAACCCCCTACCCTGGAATGACATCAGTAAGTACAGTTCGTTATGTATTGATCTGAAGCGTTAATAAAAAGGAATTACATGATACCATGCATAATTAAATTATACTTAAGTTTTAAGCCCTTGAATATGTAGTGATTAAAAGCTTATGTTTGTCCCTGCTCTCTGCTTCTGACCTTGCTTTGCATAGTGATATGTAATATGACACCAGCAGATTTTCTGGGAACAGATAGGAACACTAGATGAGGGTCTTTCCCCTCCTTAAAACTAGCTTCAATTTCACTTGTATCTGATTTTTTTTTAATCTCTAGAGCCTTGAAATAGTTACATTCTTCAACAGCGAATAAAGCTTATTTTAATTATTTCTTTTTCCTTATTTACTTTAAGCTCTGCTTAGTCTCTGTTTTCTTTGTGCCTTTGGCATATAATGACAATTCTTACAATTCTGAAATTTATTTCTGAGCATTAAAGATAGGCTATTTTAATTTCTGCTCTACAGGAAGCATTGCGTGTTTTTTCTTTTTCAAACTTCTCTGGCAGTTATTTCTTCAACATGTAGCTGCTGCCTCTTGTCTGCATGCAAAATTCTTATGGCCTCACAAAGATGGAAGCTGGTAGCAGTGGTTGTGGGGCAAATCTCCCAATTCATGCTGAGGAAAAGAAATTATTCATGATAGGTGAGATGTGTTCCCTTGGGTTTGCTGCTACTCCTAATGATAAAGAGTTTCTCTGTATAGAGATCCTTATAGCCAGATAATCAGATCAACTTTGTAGATACAAAGTAGCCGAGATCTAGATGGAATTATTAGGTTTAAAAGGCAAATTGTTGCAAGTAGCATGTATTTATTATCTATTTGCTTTATAAATTAGGGTCAATGGAATTATTTTTAAAAATATATTTTCTTATGGAGACTCTGCAGGACTTCTCAAAGAACATACATAGTCCTGTATGTAATAATATACATTGAAGAAATGGCTGTAACATGTAAGAAAAAGTTAACTCCTTAAAATTGTTTAGAGTTCCCAATCACTGCTAGTGTTGCAGGCAGAGAAAGTTTACTGTTGATTCTGGTAGCTGAGCATGAGTGCAATTGAGAGGTAACAGTATTCCAAGTGAATAGCACTGGCAGGATACATTTTATCATCTTGCTTAGGAGATCAGGAAATCCAAATCAAGTAATGTTTTCTCCAGTTGTAAGTTTTGGTCAATAATTCTTGAAAGCTTGAGAGCAATAGAAATTTTTTTAAAGCTTGTTCTTAATGGTTGGTATTCTCACTGTCTGATAATCAAATGGTAACTGTGTTTATATTGAGGTGATGCACACAACTTTGTTTGACATTTGGTTTTAATTTTTTCAAGGAAAAATTGCAAAGGTAACTGGATCGCTTATACTAGGGTAAGTTGTAACTGACGAGTATATATGTAACTTATGGATACAGTTAAAATTTTAATAAGTGTATCTTTCAAAAATGTGATAATATTAGGGAACATTAAACATGGTAGAATATACTCTTGAAGCACAATTTCTGATAGTTATAACTTATTTCAAGTGTTTTATAGCCTTTTCTCTACTTTGCTAAATCAAAATAATCTGCAGACTGTTATGTATTTTGTAAAATCTGGATGATTTATACCAATGTGATTGCTGTCTTTTTCTTTATATTGCTCTAGTTGATATTGATATGCAGTTTTGTTTTCTTTAAAGAGGTTTTGTATTCATTACATATGAAGTCCTGTCCTTAAATAAGTTACTGCAAATCGATACTCAAGCTCTACATCAAGAAAAACTTAAATCCTATGTATATGTACGTACAGCTTCTCTAAGTCCAAGTGAATATCAAGGTAAGATGCCTAGTTGTTTGTGTTCTAAAAACAGAATTCTAAGAGAATAGAATGTTTCTGGAAGTCACCCTTATATAACAAGTAAAGTTATATTTTCTGAAGTCTGTTACCAAGTAATGTCACCAAGTTTATTTTAAGCTGCTGACTGGTTTGGTTTTTCTTTTTTTAAGATAGTTCTTTCTAGACATAGTTCTCTATATATGAGATAATTATCTTTATATGATGTTTATACTTATATGTGTGTGTATTTCTTTTTCTATATATTTACAAAAAGTGATGTGAGAGAAATGTCTTTTAGACTTCCAGTAATATGAAAATACTCTTGTAGGAATTACATACAAAGCCAGAAAAGAAATCCATAAAGCGGTGAGGAAAATTCTACAGACAGAAGCTAAAATCTTCCAGAGACCTTATAATGGTAGGTATTGAAAACAGGACTTTATCTATGATTATTATTTTTTAACAGTAAGAAGTAGGGCAATTAGGAAGTAAAATACTTTTTCTTACAAAGTTAAGGTGTTCTTTTGTTCTTGAAACAGTGATAATATAGCTTGTAATTCCTGTATTTTTCTGGATTATCAGTCACTTGTCTATTTTCTGTGTATTAAAAAAGTTTCTTTTCTTAAATTAAATTAAAGTGATGGTTAAGAGGAGATTTGAGCACTGTTTTTTCCCTTGTTCCAGTAGAGATTTAAAAGTTTAGATACCAAGTTAATATTTTATATCATTTTTGTGTAAAAAAGGTGTTTGTGGGATGAAATACTCTCAAAATCTCATTTTAGAAAAGTGTATGCTTTCATCAGAATTGACAATGTTAACTGAAAGCAGCAAAGTTTTTTGGAACACTGTTGCTGCTTTTTCAAGTAATTTGAAACAAGAATTTCCATTTGTGTCAGAAACTGTGCTCCTGAGGCATACTGTCTATTCTCATTTGACTCTCTGTTAAATGGTTATAGCAATGTGCATCTCCACTGTCATCATATGAGTAATATTCAAATATTTTAAAAACTACATATTTCCTTATTCCACAAATAGAAATGTGGCTGGTTAAAATGCTCATTAATAGTAACTTGGATTTAATTTGTTTCCTGGCCAAAGAACAATTCAGTACCTTTGATGGAGAAGATCATGAGTGTGCCCTATGGCTTCTCTTAAAGAGAAGTCAGTCAGAAGACAAAGCAATCCGACTGCAGGCTGTACAAGACCTGGCAAGCAACAGTCACTGGCATGGTAATGTATGCTGATGTAGCCTAATTTGTCCCAGAAATTCCAGTTAGCTGTTCCTAATCTGCTGACAATGTGAAGAAAAGTTAGTAGCTGCAAGAAGCATAAATATGATCTGAAACTTGGTCTAAAATGTGGGGGAATTATTTACATTTCAAGTAGCTGTTCTTTCCTCTTGCCCTGACACAGTGTGAGTGTCTGCAGTGCAGGCCTCTCTCTGTTTCCCCACCAGAGGGTTGTAACCATTGCTGTGGCGTGGGAGAGCAGTTTGTGCTCTTTGGTTCCTTGGCTTTTCTGTTGGGATTGCTAATGCAGTCACAAGTTTTGGCAGTGATTTTTTTATGAGTCTCTGTAGGAGTGAGTTTAAAACCATGATTAAGTTAATAAAAATTGTTTAGAAGCTGAAAGGTAGTAATGACAAACCAGAGGTAGAGAGCTTGTATGTGCAAGCATTATCTGTAAGCCATTTGTTGTCCTAGTTATTATTTAATAGTAATAAGTTCTCCCTCATGTTCTAGCAGCAAATATCCTTGAAACCCCATATAAAGGGGAGGTGTGTGTATAGGTATTTGGTGTTTCCTCCTCTGCCATATCAGGCTATGTAAACTAGGTGGCGTTTAATTCTGGATTCTCATTTTGGTAATTTAGTCAGTTGGGTATCTTTCACTTTTTCCAGTGCAATTCCACACCATGGGATTCATCTTGTTTCAAATTGCCTCTTTGAAATTCTAAATAATTTCCACAGGAAATTTACACCAGCAAACTCTGAAAATGTTTGAAAGCTAGGATGGACCAAAACTGAGCTTTGTCCTTTGTAGACAAATACTATTAGCAGGTGATTTTAGAGCACAAGATGTTCAGTATCAGGAACTCAGTTGCCTTTTATCTCTCTTTCTCTGTATTGCTCATTGTTGTACTATTTAGACATTTCACAAACACTAATTATTCTTGCCAACTGTCTCATGAGGGAAACAGAAACATTTTTTAACCTGATACTTCAAAACTAAGTCAAAGAAAGTTTAGGACTGAAAGTATGTGCTAATTTTTCACAACTAGGACAAAGTGTTCAGCTAGGACCAAAGTGTTCACCACCAGTGAGTTCAGTTTGCAGGTATAAATGATCTCCACCAAAGGAAAAGTGTTGCCAATCTACAACTGTGAAAAGTATATTTTAAATGGCTTGTCTGTTTTGTGTATAACAGTAAGAGGAATAGAGGCAAATCTTGGTTAAAAAGTGTTCATCCACTTCAAGTTTTATTTTCTTTTCCTTCAGTTTGCCACTGAATTATCAAACTGGCCTATAATGAACAGTTAGTGCCCAGGTGTATTTCAGCTTAGTGTAGTGCTGATCTAACATCTGCAGTTTTTAACTTTTGGAATTTGTGGTTAGAAAATCAAAATGGTTTTTTTAGTAGACTGCAGAGAGATGGTTTTTTTCAAGCACATTTACAAAGTAGACCACAAACTACATTTAAAACAAAATTAAGCATTTAAGGTTAGTTTTAACCCTAACTTTGAAATTCTTGTACAACAGATTATCAGTATGGCACAGTTGCTCAAACCTGTGATCAAAGGACTGCTATAGGTTTGGCTCGATCCAAAGGTGTCGACCTTCGCTTTTTCCTTCCTCCACCACCATTACCAAAAATAAAGACTGTAAGTAAAGGAAAAGTAGGTATTAGATTATTCTTAGTTGCTTGCTTCTTTTTTACTGCTTTTATTGTAAACTGTTGAAAGTGAAGTTCTTCTGAAGTAACTGACTAGTAGTAAAATACCAAAATACAAAACTGTAATATATGAAATACCCCTGGGGTATATCTGCATTAGGGAGTGGCATGATGGAAAGAAATAAGATTGAAAGCATTGATCAATTATTATTCTTGGACTGTGTATCCACATGACATATTTACAAGCAGTGAAGTCTGAGCCAGTTGCCAGTCTGACAGACACGCTGCTTGTTTCTGTCCAGTAGGCAATGTGAAGAAATCATCCTGGATTGTCTTGTTGACACTGACAGAATTCTACACGTGTGCTTCTCGAGGCCTTTGCTTCCTCAGTACTACTGTGGTGCTCTGCTGTAGGCCCACCTCTTCACTGCCAACTTTTGAGTGCCAGCACATCTTTTTTGGATAAATTTTGGCCTTAGTTTCATGTTAACTTTTAACTTAACACATTTTACATGTGTGTATATATGTATTATGTATATGAATGTCTGATGAGTCATGTCATCAGCTGTGTGCAGTTTTGGGCACCAGAGTATTAAAAAGTCATTAGACTATTAGAGAGTGTCCAAAGGCAGCAAAGATGGTGGAGGGCCTTAAGGGGAAGCTGTATGAGGAGTGGCTGAGATCCCTTGGTCTGTTCAGCCTGGAGGAGACTGAGAGGAGACCATTGCAGTTACAACTTCCTCATGAGGGGAAGCCGAGACGCAGGCACTGATCCTTTCACTCTGGCAACCAGTGACAGGACCTGAGGGAGTGGCCTGAGGCTTTGTCAGGGGAGGTTTAGGTTGGATATCAGGAAAAATTTTTCACCCAGAGCGGGGGTTGAGCACTTCCCCAGGGAAGTGGTCATGACCCCAAGCCTGGCAGAATTCAAGCAGCTTTTGGACAATGCTCTCAGGCACCTGCTGTGATTCGTGGGATGGTCTTGTGCAGGATCAGGAGTTGGACTTCTGTGATCCTTGTGGATCACTTGCAACTCTGAATTCATATTTTATGGTTCGGTGAAAATTTCTGTGTAGTTAAGGGTGAACTTTTAAGTTTCCTCTGCCAAGAGGAGCTGTTTTTTCTTCTGCTCTTTGGAGCCATTAGAATAAGGTCACCAAAATATGAAGTGTAAAGCTTGCTTTTTTATCATTTATTTGGTGGTTTTGTAATTATCAGTTTCCAAAGTCTTTACAGATAAAACTATTAAACTGAAGTTGCAGAGCACTTAAGGCCAACGTTCATATTTTATGGCCTCATTAGTAGGGCTGATTCCATTATTTCAAATATTTCTCTCTTCTGCATTTTGCTTTGTGCTTTGAACAAAATAATCTAAAAGCTGTTCATGCTTGCTTCTTACAGGACTATCCCATAGAAGATGAACTTCGCTTGTTGTTGGTGTCTTTACCTCAGACTGGTCTCGATCCCTGTGTCCAGTACTTCACATCTCTTGCATTACGGGAAAGCAGCCAGACTCTTGTTGCACAAAGGGTGAGTTTCCATCTGCAGAACAGAACTGTTTGGGTTCTTTGTTCCTGCAGGGCTCAAAGATACAAATCTTTTTCCATATTTTTGATCATTGTAAGAGGAAGAGAAGTGCAGACACTTTGTCATTGTAGAACATGAGCAAAATCTCTTGTAAATACAGTCTATGTCTGCTTGAAGGCTTGTTTATATTAACCAGTGGAAAGGAGTAGTTAAAGATGATACTGTACAAGCCTTCCCATTAAACAGACATTTCAACACTCTATTCAAAACATTCCTTCCCCTTGTGCTCATAAAATGATTTTTCATGTATCATCTTACTGTTGTTTGAATGTTCTCTTACTGTTGAGACTCTCTTAAGTCTTTAGAAAATGGTAGATTGTTAGCACACCTTAAATAGTAAACTCTGTTATATTACATGGAAGTGCATATCTGAAATAGGTCCCTGTTATCAAACCAGAATTGGAGTAGTCTATGGTCTGTTTGGACATGGATCTAGGAATTCTTCAACAGTGTCTGTGCAACAACTTCCTAAGTGGCTTTAGGAATGTCATTTAAAGTGCCATTGTTGTTTAAAAATAACAATTATGTCAGTTTCATCCACTCTCTGTTGTGAATTTTTTTGTTGTTGTTGTTTAAAAGTTCTGACTTACTTGTTATTTTTTATAAGATGCAATAACAAAAATGAATGTCATTTTAATAACAATGCTTGTCAGTCTTCGTTTAGAGTTTTCAGAGTGCAATAACTCTTTATTTTCTATGACAGAGTTATGTGTGCTATTTTTACACTATCACTCCTTTACTGTTTTCACAGCCAGAGCTCGTGCTACAAAGGGAGCTTTGGTAAGACACCACACTTGGAAGTATTTTTATTTTTATTGAGGTTATGTTGGTCTTTCTCCTGCGTGATTGAGAGACTGGTCTTCTGAGGCTGTGCCAAATATTGAAGACCTTTCTTCCTCCTCTTCTAAGTTTTGCAAGTCTAGAGTTACTCTGATTCTTGTATTTTTATGTTTAAGCAAATGATCTTAAAAGATGACATTCATTAACAAAATGAAAATACTATGTTTTTCCCCTTTGTTGTATGTTTTGAAGTTAATACACTAAGGAGACTACACACTGAAAATCTAGTTAATATTTCCAGTTAAAAATAGTAAATACTTTTATGATGTATTGTTGTGTAATTTGTACATTTTGAAAAGTGCATGCATGCTGCACACTCTTTAAAGCAATTTCTATAGATCATTACACACTTAACGTTCTTGATTAGAAATCCTTTTTTTATGTAGCCTTTTGAAATGTGTTACTATTTTTAGGGTTTTTCATTTCAGGGAGGCTTATGGTGTTTTGGAGGAAATGGACTTCCATATTGTGAGACATTGAGTAAAATCCCTTCAGAGACAGTGGAACTCTTTTGCTTGCAGGCTTTAGTACAACATTCTAAGGTAATTTGTTTTTAAACTAACTGTAAATGTCTACGTTTATAGACATTTCTTTCTAATGCCCTCTCATGTATTAGGAAGGACTTGCCATTTCCTTGTCTCCTACCCCTTTCTCCTTCTGTAAGAATGTTTAAACAGCTAAGACAGGTGTGAAATGAACACACTCCTGTAACAAAGTAGGGTTTTCTTCTCATGGGGAAGTGTATGAAAGTTTTGTTGTTGTTTCTAATTTGCCCTTACAAGTTCCCCTGTACTATACCTGTATGTATCTTTCAAGAAGTAAAAGGGCAGATCTGAGGCTCTAATGCCAGATTTTCACAAAGCAAAGTAGTAGTAGTGTGAATACACTCTGATCAGAAACCAGAACAGAATGCAAACCTTACACAAAGTTATTCTTTGGACAGAATATTGAATGAATTAGCAAGCAGCTAGTACAGTGGCCTTCCCTGGACCAGTCTGTTTTTTGCAGACACAGATAAAGAGTTGACCTGTTCAGATTCTTGAACTTGAGTTGAAATTTGATCATGCCAAGTAGAGACCATTTCATCTCCCTCAGACATGAAGAAGAGTAGAGAGGTGGTGCTCAGAGATTTTCAAGTTGTCAATTCATAGAATTATGCATTTTGCATATTAAAATATCTATTTCCTCTTCAAATATGGCATAATGAATTCTAGATTAATAATAATTCCTATTCAACAAGGGCTGTGTTATACCTCCTCCTTAAAACTCCCCAATTTATGAAAAAACCGTTTGCAGAACATCTATTTATTGTCACTGTATTTACTGTGTAATGCCAGATTTCTTCTCACTGTGATAAAATTGAAGCTAAAGGAGGCCTCCAGCTGCTGCAGAGGATATACCAGCTCCGTAAAGATTCAGCGAAGATTCAGAGGAACATAATCCGCATCATCGGGAATATGGCTTTGGATGAACGCCTTCACTCCTCCATAGTACGTGCAGGTAAAAGGAAAGCTGTCTCAGTGGTAGATTTCTTTTCCAAAAGTTTCAGATTAATAAATAGATAGAAAATATTAATATGCTGTTCTATGAAGCCAAGCTGATGTCTGCCTGTTAGATACAGCGTGCATTTTTACACAAGGAGAAGTGGCCAAGGCACAGGAAAAGATGGTGAGGGTGATTAAAAATTTGCAAAGGTTATCATATGAAGAACAAATAACTAGACTAAGACACTCAGCATGGAAAAGCAACTGGAAGAGAGTATGATAGAGATTTATAAAATTCTCTTCACCAACATAGAGAAGGCAAAGAGGGAATGGTCATCTGCTGTTTGCTGTAATGCAAGACCAAAGATTCTTGTACATTAAATTATAAAGAGTCGGAACAAATAAATAGTATTTTCCATGTATTCCGAAATGAAATTTGCCACAAACATTACGGTAGTTGAAGACTCACAAAGCTTCCAGGAGTGATGAGATAAATTCATGAAAAGAAAAATCTGTGAAGTTCTACACATGGAAACCGAGTTGACTGCAGAAAATCCGGGGGTATAGACTAGAATCAGAACTATATAATTGTCCTTTTATTGCTCTGTTCTTATATTGTTCTGCAGCTTCCATACTGCTCACTTCTGAAGAAGGGCAGCTGGTCTATAAAGGCCTTTGTCCTGAGCTCTGGCACCTTTCTTAAATTCTAATGATTGTTGAAACCATACATGTAGAAGAAGAGATTGAAACAGGAGAGTCAGCAGCTCCCTGGGACAGAGCTCTCAGTACAAAAGGAGTTTTAGATAGTGGATCAAACTCCAGAGAAGAGCAGTTGCATACTGCTAGTCCAGAGTTGATAAAACTTCTCTTTTATTGCTGGATGATGCATAAAAAGAAAGAACCTCTAAGGCTCTTTTTCTTGCAAAAACTGCTGGCACAGGAAGAAGAAGCAGAAAAACAGTAATGCACTGTGTAGTAGCTGTCATGAGGTATCTGGGGGCAGAACACTTATTTTTGATTCTGAACAGTTATTTTTGACTCTTCATCGTGGCTCATTTAAGAGAAATGCAGAACCAGAGACCAAGCTAGTTTTAGTCAGACTATCTTGGCAGGCTTCCATTGTGTTTGGAGAACTGAAAGTAGACTTTAGATAATATTCTTCTTAAGTACAACTTTCACAGTGGTCAACATATATTATGCCTTAGAAACATAATTTAAATACATTATTCTTAAAAAAAATTACAATCCTCAAAGGTCCTGGCTGTTTTGTTTGTTTAAGGCAAAACTCAAATGTCTTTTCCTCAGTCTACAGTAAACCTACTGACTATACTGGTAGCAACATAATACATGGTTTTGAAACAATACTCATGAAGTAATTTCCTAGGTTTTATTTATGGACTTTAACTGTGATTTATAGGCTGCTTTTGCTAGAAGCAATAAGATTTATCAGGATTTTAAAGAAACATGTGCATAAAAGATATTCCTTTACATTTCTCAGTAGTCTATGACAATTCCCATCTATGTTTAAGAAAATTTTACACCTTAGGTAGTGTATCATAAAGTGGTTGTAAGTCATAGTATCTTTGACTTAAAATTTCATTGAGGATTGTATCCAATTTAATCGTGTTATGTTTCTAATGTATAAATAGTATACAGATCTTAGAATAGCAAAGATATTTTAATCACATAAAGAGTTTTTCTTGCACTTGACTTTAAAATAAGAAGTTACTGTACTTTCACAGCAGACATCAATTTTTTTTACCTGCCAGTGCTCCTGTAGGTTGTTTATTGTGCCTCTCTCACATTTTAAGCTTCACTGTCTCCATCTTCCTGGCATTTTACCTGCAAAAAGAGATCTGAGATCTGCTCTTGCTACAGCTGTACTAACCTGCTGATAACACTTTTTTTCTTCTAAGAAGGGCTTCTCCTTCAGATCATAAGCTGAAGTAATAAAATACATCTGAACTTTTGAATTTAGGAGATTCCACTTATCTAGCCTTGACTTTCCTGAGGTAAAGAGTAGATTGAAATAATTTATTTTGATGTTACCATTCTTAAGTTTTAACATCTATTTTCAGATGTATAGTTTGATGGTTGATGTTTCTGAATTCTGTTGTTCAGGTGATGTTTCTATTAGTTAACCTGCCACTTCATTTTCTCAATGTAGGCTGGGTTTCTGTACTTGCTGAAGTAATGAAATCCCCACACATCATTCAGTCTTCTCATGCATCCAGAGCTTTGGCTAATCTAGACAGGGACATGGTGAAAGAAAAATATCCAGATGGTGTTTATGTCTTACATCCACAATATCGTAGCAGGTAAAGTAGAAGGAGTCATTGTACATGCTGTACCTGGAGTTACTTGTTCTACTGTTCTGTTGCAAAACTTTGGAAGAGTTGACATCAGAGTGCTCCTGTACTGTTGTTACCTTGCCCCTCCTGTTCTTTGGTGGGTTGAAAGGTCTGAATTTAGATTGTCAAGTAGAAGAACAGTAGAAGTGGTTGGAGCAGTCCATAGGTGTGGACAGGGTATTACTGTAATGCATGGAAAATCTGAACACAAACCATGGAGTTGATGACTGCTTTGTGTGGGTTGCAAGTGTTTAACATTTGCACTTTGTCTTGGGACACAGTGCCTCTTAATTATTCTACTGGCAACAGCACATGTAGGCCTAAGATGCAGTAAATTTTCATCCTTAGTAATAGTGATGGTGTATCTGGGACTGAAGCAGCCTCCAGCGTCACTTAGTAGCAACTCTTGCCTGGCTCATTGGTGTTACTCCAGTTACAGTGAAGATCTAATGATGATCAGGCTGGAGCTACCAAGCTGCATGAACAGTAGCTGCAGGAAGGATGTTTTTCACTGTAGAAAATTATGATTTTCCAAGGTGGGTACTTTCTGTACCTCATTTTATATCTTTCTTCTGTGTGGTACCCTAGTTTTTGTTTTTATTCAAGTTTGCACTTTGAAATATCATGAAATGTTGCCCATTAGATAAGAAATCATATGTAGTGTTAAACAAAGCATTTTGGCATCCCTTAGGTTGAAAGTTTCAATTTGCTAAAAGAACATGTACTACATACCTCTTCAAATTTCCTTTTGCTTGCTCAGCCAGCCTATCAGAGCAGACATCCTTTTCGTTCATGGTCTTTTGGGAGCAGCATTTAAAACCTGGCGACAGCAAGACATTGACCGGCATTTGGACAAAAAGGCCTCAGAAAGGGAAGAGGACTATAGTCAGTGCTGGCCAAAGGTAAAAAGACAGTAACATTTTCACATGTGGCTGCTGTTTTATCATTCATGAGAGCTGTCTAGAGCATCTAGAGGCACACTGTGGGGCAGATGACTTGTTTGAATTAAATTTGTTACACAAATGACAGTTTTCAAGTTCATGATGATAAATTTTTTGTAATGAGTTGTTTGTTCTTGCAAGGAAAAATCCATGCTAAGTTTTAGGTTCCCGACATCATTCACATGCTAGTGGAAGAGGAGGCAATGGCTGTTTTCCTTATGTTCTCTTTTTTTTTTTTCTTTTTTTAATGGAATGTTTTTGCTGAGGAAAAGATTTATAGAATAATATTTTACATTAAGTTCCCTTTCTTACCTAGATGTCTTAGTACCTTACTTTGTGCAGATTGCTATTTAAATATTGTTGATGAGTATGTAATTATTACTCCAAGCTAACACATTGTTATAGCCACTAAAGTATCTCTCTGAAACTTGAACTAATCAGTCCTGTTGGTAATCTTAGTACCTCCTGTTTCACCCAGGAGAGGGAGCCAGGAATGCACAAGTTAGAGATGAATTTTCATTCTTTGCCTGCTTTGTGGCTCAGGAGCAATCTAGAGTTCACCAGCATGTAATAAAAGAATTATAATCCAGGTGTAAAATGTATTTGGGGATTAACTGAAGAGCAAAAGTCTTGCTTGATATTGTGCCCATAGTAACATCTTTCCTCCATTGCTTTCAAGAGTTTTAAGTACCTCAGTTATAAGCTCCTTTGGTTTTGCTTTTCTTTAATTTAGACATGGCTTGCCTCAGACTGTCCTTCCCTTAGAATCATATCTGTGGAGTATGACACCCATTTGAGTGACTGGAAAGCAAAATGTCCTGTTGAGGCTCACAGGTAACAAATGCAGCATCTGCAGTTTGGAAGGGGGGGCAGGACATAGACCTGTAAAGCTGATCCTTGGGATCACCTAATGTGAAAGAGTCAATTTAACTTTTCCTGTTGCTTTGAAAAATCAAATTAGGAAAAGTATTAAGTATAGTCATGGTATGCTTGAGTTTTTAGCCTCATGGCTAGCTATGTGTGGCAATTTCATGAATTCTTATAGTCTGTTCTGCTTCATGTTAAGAGAGACACTAAATTATGCTATTAGTTAATGAAAATACAGCACCAACCTTGTATCTTAAGGGGAGTATTTTTAAAGTGACACAATATTGCTTCATAAGCACAGCAAAAAAAAAAAAATCACTGTGGCTTTATACTTCTGATAAAATGAAACATATATTTTCATAGAATCATTTAGGTTGGCAAAGACCCTTCAGATGATCAAGTATAACCATTAACCCAGCACTGCTAAGGCCAGCACTAAACAGTGTTCCTAGATGCTACATCCACATGCCTTTTAAAAGCTTCAGGGAATGGGGATTCAACCACTTCCTGGGAAGCCTGTTTCAGAGCTTCACAATCCTTTTGATGAAGAAATTTTTCCTAATATCCAACCTAAACCTTCCTTGGTGCAACACAAGACTGTTATCTCTCATCCTGTCACTGATTCCCTGGGAGAAGAGGCCAACACCCACCCAGCTACAGCCTCCTTTCAGGTGATTGTAGAGAGTGATAAGGTCTTCCCTGGGCCTCCTCCAGGCTGAATAATCCCAGCTCCCTCAGCCACTTCTCACAGGACTTGTGCTCCAGATCCTTCAGTGGCTCATTGCCCTTCTCTGGACCTGATGTGGAGCCTCACAGTTGTCTTTGTGGTAGTGAGGGGCCCAAAACTGAACACAGGACTTAAGGTGCTACCTCACCAATCCCTTTCCTAGTCCTGCTGGCCACACTATTTCTGATGCAAACATACTTTTATTCAAAAAATCTTACTTTGGTGATAAAATACAGTAACTGTATCTGATTCCATCAGAGTGTAATTGCCCTTGCCAGAGGAATGGTGTTTTTACTGACCTTGAACAGGGTAGGTCAGAGGAAGATGCTACCACCAAACATGTTGAAAAATAAAACTTTGAGCCTGTAAAGATTTTTTTCTTTTTTTTTGTCTTGAATAGAATTTGGTAATTAAGTTCAGTGATATTTAAATCAGAATCCTTCAAACATTTATGCAGATATTTAAAGTGTGTAACTAGTACTGTAAAGTCGGCTTGTGTACTGCAGCAGAGGTGAGTGCATGGCTGCTTACAGGTTAAGAATCTGAAAATTAAGAATGTTTTTTGTGCAGGGAAGAAAAAACTTCAACATGTGTATTGGGAACTTGGTACATGTTCATCCCCTCCTCTCTCTGGCTATACAAAAGATCAGTGCAATTATTGCATTAAAGAAAACATATAAGCAGGGAGAAAATTAAGAACTCATGACTGTTAATGTGCCTATTTGAAAACAGGCAGAAAAATGACAGTAAGAAGTATGTAGGTGGTTACCTGTGCAGGTCCAAAGACTGGAATTGGCTCTAAGTTGCACCAGGGGAGGTACTAGGAAGAAATTCTTCACTAAAAACATTGTCAAGCCCTGGAAGAGGTTGCCTAGGGAAGTGGTTGAGTCCAGATCCCTGGAGATAATATAAAGACAGGCAGAGAAGGCTCTTAGGGACATGGGTTTGTGGTGGACTTGGCTGTCCACCTTGGGCTAACAGTTGGACTCAATGACCTTACAGGTCTTTTTAACAAATAATTCTATGAATCTAAGAAAACTCTTCTTGTATCTGTCTGGAGTAACTATGTTAAAAGACATAAACATATTTTTCCTTTTTTTCCCTAAGATAGTGTCTTTTCATTACAAAATGAAAAGCTACGTTGCCTGCTATTTATGGTCACACAACTGTAATACTTGATAATTTTATAGTTTTATATGGTTAATGAAAGATATTGAAGATATTTTTAACTTGCAGGAACTATGACATCACAGTAGAAAAACAACCTTAGGTTTGCTCTTAAATGTACGGTCTCATTCACTGTTTGAAAAGTGAATTTTTCTCTCTTTCTGCTAGCCTAGAGCATAGTGTTCAACTGAGAAGACACATTTGATTATTCTTTTCATATGTGTTATAAAGCAATTTCTAGTGAGAATGCCGAGACCAATAGAGATGAAGTGAATTATTTTGCACAGTGGTTGCCCCCATATCCTGATGTTTTCATTACCCAAGGGCCTTCTGTGTTTGATTCTTGTAACACTGCAAGGAGTAAGGTAAAGTGCAAATGTTGCACTTTCAAGCTTGGATTGGGCATTGGCATTGGTTTTGTTTTGGTTCTACCGCAGATTCATTTTCAAACTGTAATGTGTAGCTTATCCTTTCCAGAGCTCAGTCTGCTCATTTATAAAATGGAGATTATTGTGCTTTTGTATTGTTCCAGTACAAAGCATTTGGAGATTATTGTCTGGCAAGTGTAACTGATATTAGTTGTGATTTTTTAATGTATTGGTTGATCATGCACTTAGTTTTTAAGTTTCTGTACATTGTTCCACATTTTGAGCATTGTTCAGCAAAGTATGTGAGACTTGTTCATGTTGCAGGGTGTAAAGTTCATTGTGTTGATGTTGCTTTCATAGAATAAAAACTGTTTTGCTGCAATGTGTAAATGAAACTATTTCCAACTTAACTATTTAAAACTACATAAAACAACTTGTCAAGAAAACAGAAGTGCTTCCTGAGCAAAATGAAAATAAAACTTTCTAGCAAGAGCGAGACAGTGAATTTAACTCAGTTCCCGTTGTCCTTGTGAAGCAATCCTTACAAAAGTTCTTGGCCTTTTCCAATGTTGAAACAATAATGAAATAATTAGTATTTGTTTACCTAATTCATTTTCATAAAATGTGCAGCACTAGAATTCATTGTGTTTTAACATTGCCCTTTAACCTGAGATGCTCCATTATGCCTGCATTTGTTTTTTTTCTTTGCAGGAAGTCTATTGCTTTCAGGAGCAGTGAGCTGCTTGACAAGCTCAAAGCTGCTGGGGTTGGAGACAGACCTCTGGTGTGGGTATCCCATAGCATGGGTGGTAAGCATGTTGCCTGTTTGATATAAAGCATTTATTTGCATTGAAGATTTGAGAATAAGCCAATTAACCAAATTCAGGTAGAAATGCAATTATTCAGAATAGTTTTTTAAAAAATTGGCAAAGACCTAAAAATTAAATATTTTTACTTTCTAAATATTTCTACTTTCCTAATACATTATATTTAATAGCATATACATTTTGAAAGTATGTTTATTCCTGTTTGTTCTTAGTGTCTTGATTTAAAAACTCAGTGAGTTGAAATTCATGTAAATAGAAATCTAGAGGCAAAATTTTCTCCATGATCAGGCATATAGTAAATGTCATTAGCAACACATAAAGCAAATCAAAATTGGATTTGCATCATTCATTGACATTTTATATTGATGCCTGTTCAGGCGTGGTTTGGGGTTTTTTTGAGTTAATCTTACATATTTGACAATCTAAGGCCTAATCAACCAAGGCAAGAATATGGTTAGTTGTTTCATGGTTAATACAGCATGATCATTATTTCCCAGTGATTTAAATCCCTACATTAATTCAGCTTCTGTTGCCAGGTCTTCTAGTCAAAAGGATGCTGGTGGATGCTTCCAAGAATCCAGAAATGGATAAAATTGTAAACAACACCAGAGGAATCATATTTTATAGCGTACCTCACCATGGTTCCCAGCTGGCTGAATATTCTATAAATGCCAGATATCTCCTCTTCCCATCTGTGGAGGTTAAAGAGCTCAGCAAGGGTATGTTCACTTTGCTACCATCGAGCAACAGGAACTCTGCTAATCTGTTCTCAGTGCTTTGGGTTTTTCATCGTGCTGTCAGAAAAAGCAGGGTAAAAACAACAAACCTCCTTTTTACATTTTGGGTTGTGTGTTGAATTACTGCTAGTAATTCTGAGTAGCTGTTTCATTTGATTGCAGAGGTGAGGGGAAAAGGGGGAGTCAGAACAAATTGTTGCATATGCTAGTTGGAAAAAGGGATTACAAGCAAGATGCTGCTTCTTTTACTGTCATAGTAAAAACATCTCTAGCAATGTAGTCTTGCCAGAAAAATGATATTTTCTTATAACACTGCAAAAATGATGTTGCTTTTTCTCAGATTCTCCTGCCCTTAAGGAGCTGAATGATGACTTCTTGTCTTTTGCCAAAGACAAGAAATTTTCAGTGCTGAGTTTTGCTGAAACCCTCCCAACGCATATAGGCAGCATGTTAAAACTGCATGTTGTACCGGTGGAGTCAGCAGGTAAGTGAGAAATAGCCATTTAATTGATTTAATTTGGTAAATATTGAGGTAAACATCAATAAAGAGAAAGGGTTATAATAAATATCATGGTAAATAACCTTAAAAAATAAGTCTATTACAGTGTGGGGAGTTTTGTTTAAACTTTTGACTGAACCTTCCTGCTGAGATCAGAAGCAGCAACATTTAGGTCTTAGAATAGCAGTTGTTTGTTTTGATTTTTCTGTATCAGAGTAACGTTTGTTAAAAGAGCAGGGTAGACCCTTGTCTAATGTTGGAGTCCCTTCCTTTGGAACTATGACTAGTTGTGGTTTATCTTTGTATAGGTAGGCTGCATAGTGTTTCAGATGCTTCTGCAAATTCCAGCTATTTTTCCCTTTAAAAAACTAAGAAAGAAAATTAGTTAACTGCTAATGCAAGGAAAAAGTCACAAAGACTCCTTTACCTTCCACATCTCGTGAACTCCAGCAACAGTGTCTGCCTCCTGAAGAGTTCCCTCCATCCTTTTGCCTTTTATAGGAGAAGGGGAAACCAGACTTTTTGCCTTGCTTTTTTTTTTTTTTTATGTGTGTTCAACTTAGAAAACAGTTTTAAGTTTTATATTTTCAGTCTTTCTTTTGCACTGTCCAAGGTATGTGTAAAGCCAGAAACCATTGCTTTGTTAGGTTTTAGACCAGGCTTTTCACCACGTATATCCACTAGCTTGACTGCAAGCTCAAATACTGAAAAAGGTGGACTGTACATCCCTGTTTTTCTGAGTCACTATTTAGCATGTCCTCTTGAGCAGCAATGTTTTGCAGAATTGTGCTGATGCAATTTTATTGGCAAGGACTGAAAAACTAGACCGTTTTTTTCTTATTATTTAGCAACAAATGGTTAAAAAGAGGGTTGAATGACAGAGCCCAGATGAGCACTGTGCACTTGTAATTTTGTAGCATGTCTCTCCTCTTCCAGGGATGGCACCCAGTGCAGCACATGAGTTCTCTTGAAAACCTTTAGAGGGCACATGGCAGTTCAGCAGCAGGCCACTCACTCTGTTCAGTACACATGATGAGCAGGAAGCTCCCTGTTTCTTGCATGTCTGCTTTGGCACATGAAAGCAGAGCTTCATCCCACTCTAGTGTAATTTTACATGGTAAAGACACAGAAGACAAAGCAAAATGGAGGATTTCTCTAGATGATGAGTGAATAGACAATAAACTGGAGTGTGGCAGTCACAGCATCCTAACTGGAAAGTTAGTAGTGATGGATATCAAGAAAGAAC
Organism: Cettia cetti; assembly: GCA_013401135.1. Taxonomy (NCBI): domain Eukaryota; kingdom Metazoa; phylum Chordata; class Aves; order Passeriformes; family Sylviidae; genus Cettia; species Cettia cetti. The sequence goes on along the minus strand of VZUI01015876.1, from coordinate 59,387 downwards.
AAATGCTGTAATGTGCCCAAAATCAGTAGCTAAAAATGGAATATTTGTAATATACAATTAAGTAATGTAAATATTTCATTTACTTGGAAATGTGTGTACTGATTTGCAAAGTATTTCAGGTTCATTCCAGTCCAGATTTTAATGTCCATGTCAAAGTATTTGTGTAAGGAATATGGGCAATTAGTGGAGGTCAGATTCAAGATACCATGCATTAAACTACATCCCTGATCATATCAATGCTCTAAACCCCAGTCAGGACTGTAAATGAGGTTTTGTTTCAGCAAAGTTGTCTGTATGGAGAAATGTACATTTGTGTACTTCAAACAAAGACAGTAGAACTCTGAGCTAATGGTATAGTATGCCAGTGTGGGTTTTGTGGCAACACAGAGCTCTGTCAGGCCATAACTGTGTGTACTGATGCTTTTAGCACATGAAAAAATAATGGCAAACAAAGTGTTTTACTGAAGATAAGAGAAGTTGCTTTTGAGAGAGAAATTGCTAATACAAGATGTCCTTTTCAGTCTAGGTCATCTTATGAATTCTGGTAGTTTTCTCCTTTTTCTTTTTTTTTTCTTCCCTTCCCCAGACATAGGAATTGGAGACCTTATACCAGTGGATGTTAATCATCTAAATATTTGCAAGCCAAAGAAGAAGGATGCTTTCCTGTATCAACGTACACTGAAGTTCATTCAGGATGTTTTAGCCCAAGAACTGTGAGACTGAGGTTTTGCCATCCTGTCCTGCTTGTGTCCTGTGTTTGGTGTAACACGGAAACTTTCAACATTTTTTAGGGGATATACAGACTCATAAGGGTGCTGTGTCAATAGTATCTGCTGCTGAATAATTTCCTGTACATCTTGAACTTTAGACACCTATCCAATCAAAACAAATACAAACTTGGCAAAAAGTGAGTGCCCAGGGTATCTTCTTTTGGCAAAAATAAAACGACCCCAAACTTGCTTTGAAAGCAGGTAAATATACACCTGGGATAAAGTCTTATGGAGGGGATTAGAAACAATTAATTGAGGTGGTTGTTTGTTTTGCCAAAGGGGAAAAGCAGCATGTGGCTCCTGCAAAGTTTTGGTTTACTGTCCACGTTAGGGTAGCCTGAGTGGAGCCTGAAAAAGTAGTATTCAAGTGAATGAAGGTGGCATTTTGGTCTAGTGGCCCAATTCTAGGAGGTTTGGTTGTTTACCTTTTCATTTAATAGATCACCCAGATTGGTCAGCAGACATAGCATCTGTTTTTGTGTGAGAGAGTCAGGCTGGTAGCTTGCCTTGCTTAGAAAATTGTTGCTGTTTTAGTCTGTTTGTATTAATGAAAACAAAAGAAATGCTCATCTTCTTGTACGTTTCCCTCCTAATCTTAGCAACTTGTGAGATTGCTGTCCTTGGGACAGTGTGTATCTGGTCAGACAGGGCAGTTCTGTGCGTGTTCACATTGAAGATGTGTTTGATGGGCTCAGCTCTTCTTTGTTCTTGGGACACACCAAGGAGTTGGTACATTCAAATCCCTGGCTCCTATTACTCATACAGAAACTTTTCTGTAGCTGATTCAAAGAAGAGCATTGAAAATGCTCAGGTGGAGCACAACAAATGTAGACCCTGACAAAAAAGGTAATGCTGAGAGTTTGGAGCTGAGGTGGAAAAAAGTAAAGCAGGAAAAAATCAGGTGATTGTAAGGCCTCACTGGAAATTACCACAAATGTTTTGAATTCTTGGGGCTGGAATATATATGTTGGTGTAGATAGACAGAAAAACAGCAGTGTCTTATTTAAGTTTGTTTAGGATACCCTAACAGTACTGATGAGAAATCAGTCTTTTTAGACAGATTAAAAAAATGGCAGTACACAGTCACTTTTTTGAAGTCTTAGATAATTTGCACTGCGGTTTAAAGCAGCCTCATGTTATTGTGGTCTCTTCCTTTATTTGCACCTGCATCCCTCCCTGAAAACAACCATGGGCTGTGTAAGGCTGTACTGCTTTTGCTGATCATTTGTTAAATTAGGTCTGTATTGATGAGAGGCTTGAGGTGTCTCCTGTGAGATGGATCCAGTATTACTGCCCTTCAAATGATGGCTGTGAAAGCTGCCGAGGAGGTGGGATGCACCTTGCAGTTCTGCACGGGCTTGGTGCTGTGGGCACTGCCAGGTCCTGAGAGCAGCCCAGGAGGACGCTGCAGCTCAAAATGCACTTCTGGAAGTTGAGAGAGTTGCAAAGTAAAATTCACAAGAGCAGTACAGAGACTGTACAGCACTACACTGGCAGAAAGAGCATTCCCTCCCCCCCAACGGAGATGTAGGTAAGAACACTGCATGGCAGTATTTTGTATAGAAAATATAACAGAAATGTCCTAATTTCTAAAGAGCTTTATATTTTTTACACTGTGGTTTAGACTTCAGAGTGTAAATATATTAGTACACTTCGTATTCACAGAGTAGATTATGTGGAATTCATGGTGAACAGACAAGACTTCCAATAACTGAATGCTTGTTTCATGTGACTGTTGATTTTAATAGACTCCTTTGGCTTACACAGATTCAGATCAGTGATGTTAAGCATTAATCTTAGTAAGTGCATCTATGTTTTATAACTGGAATTCTTAAGGCAATGTTCTCCTTTTTGTAACTGTATTTATATATGTGCAACCTCTAAAACTAATATTTGGTGGTGGGGTTGTTGGGTTTGGGGTTTATTTTTTTGGAATATAGTAATAAAATGTGATTTTTAAAATGTCTTGGATATGTCACAAAGTGTATTAAAGGTTAATGATCTGCCAGCTGAACCAACTACTCTGGACCATGTTTATTTTTGTTAAAAGACCTGCATTATTTTTTATTGATTGTCTTGTGCTGGGAGAATGTAGCATTACCCTTCGCTGGGAAGAGGCACAGTGCTGGTCAGGCATGTTTTGCCAAACTGAGCAGTTTGTCCATTGTGCTTTTGGGTTTTGCAGCGGCGTCTTCTAAAGCATGTACAGACATGAGCTTGAGCAGGTCTGTGGTGTGGCGTTCACGTCTGCTTCCCAGCAGCAACTGGATGCTTTTAAGCCTCCTGCTGTCACATTAATTGAAAGCAGTGTCTTTCTGTAAATTCTCAGGTCTCAAACTACTCTTTTAATGCCACCCAGTGGCTCAGCTGCAGGTGTGGCAGGCAGGCTGTGTGTGAGCTGTCGGAGGAGATGTTCAATCTGCGTTGTGGCATCGGAGAGTAAAATAGTGAGAAGGGAAGGGAGGGGCTGAAAGGGGTTGGTCAGTCCTCTTGCCTTGTTGCCCTGCAGTCTGGTGTAACTGTGTTGGCCTGTCTAGCAGCAACAGCCACCAATATTCCTTCAATTGCTGTGGTTTCAGTGCTGTGAAATGGTGTTTGATGTGATCTGTGCTTCCTGGTGCCAGCCAGAGCAGCTGGCTAGAAATGAGAAATTTTCTATCTGGTGAAAATGGTAGTTCTGGATGAAAAGGGAAAAGCAAAACTGTTGTTTTGTCAGAGTGAAAATAACCAATGTTTTGATTCTCTTTCTTTTTGTTTCAGTGGTAACCCCCCTAAAAAAGCTAAATCAGGCAGTTGCTCTACCAAGGAGAACCACTTACCCACCCCAAACACGAATGCAGCAGAGCAACCAGGGTGCCTACTGCAGCTTGAAGCTGCAATACAGCAGGCCCTGGGCAAGCTCACATGGTGTCTTGTCAAAGCCTCTCGCGTTAAAGAAGCAGACACTTGTAGGCTTGTCTGGTAAATCATTCATACCTAGCTTCACAGCTGCCATGAACAATTTTTGCCAAGTGCTGGGTTCATGAACCCATTATTTGTCCCTGAAGACTGACAGCTATCCCTGAGAACACTGATTTCCATTGATTATCTCCCAGTGAGGATGGACAGCAGAGCTGAGAACAGAGCTGTGCTGTGGGTTTCCTGGTTGTGGACATCAAGTAACAAGGGTTCAGGTTACTTGGCCTCTTTTTACATGGTGGGGCCTGGCTTAATCCCAAATGAGAAGGAAAGAATCACTGCCTCCTGCAGTCTGAGTTTTCCGTATTGATTTCCCAAACATGGAGCAGGTCTGGCTCTGCTTTGCTTCCTCTGACCATTGAAACTAGAACCAGGTCACAAGCAGGTCACAAGCGCCTGCTTCTGAGAAAACACTGGGCTGGGTCGTGTGGAAGGTAATTTATTGAGACAGGAGATTCCTCATTCTGTGCTGTAACCTTTTCAGCTGGACTGTCTGTCCCCTTGCCTTGATTTGCTGCGGCTGAGCAGTGTCTGCTGTCACTGATAGCATAAACCAGCGAACTGCCGGGATTCATCCTTCAGTGGGCGGCCTGCCACAGACACAGACATAAGATAGAATGCTAAAGGCCACATCCGTCTCCTATTCAAGGAGAGTAATAAAGCAGATTTTATTTGACTTGTATAAATCCAGTTTAATTGGCTTTCCTGCTAACACTTTCATTAACATGTAAATTAGCTGTCCTAGAGCTGTTAATTATCTTTGCAGAAAATGTTGGATGTGGTCTTATACTGTAGTCTTTCTTTTTTACTGCTAATGTTTTATACTGAGATGTGCCCATAAATATTCACTGCATTTTTTTTAAGGGGAGGACTAAGAGGCAAAGGCTTTGTGTCATCTTGTAGGGAAACGAGTATCTTATATTATTCACCAGCCTGCAACCACGTTAAACTGACACTCACAAGAGAAGCTTAGCACTGGGCTTTATGGGCTTGGCCTTTGAAGATTCTGGGGATTTTTTTAAAGTGCCTGGCAAATGAGAGAGCAGAGGAGAATGACAGGTGCTCAAAGGCAGCATCCTCTCTTACAGGATGTCTTGTGTTCAAAATTTGGCAGTAGCAGAGAAACAGGCGTTGTGAGGAAGAAAATGGCTGAATTTCCAGTGTTCAGGAAGCTTAGAACAAGCCAATTAATTTTCCTGTGGAAAAAGGAAAAAAACCTTCTTAACTTTTTAAATACGTCTTAAAAATTTTTTTGAAAATTGGTTGTTTTTTCAGCTTTACCACCTGCTTCTCCTTCCTTTAATAGTGAAAGATCTTGATGCTTCTCTTAACAAGCTACCATGACAAGTTGCAGTCTGGTTATTAACGGCCTGCTTTGCACAAATGGCATCTATCGTGAGCAGTTCTACCCCAGGCAAGGCAAAAGGAGCAGCTCCTTCCTCACCTGCACTGTGGAAATAGAAGATGGGCATGGCTTTTGCTTATGAAGACACAGAGTGGGAACAGGGACACAACGACTGAGTTGCTAAACTGCCTTTAGCATAAGACATGCCTAAGCTAATACCTGTGGCATCAGATGCTCTCAACCGTTCCCCGTATTTCCTCAGGATCTGCACAGACAATGCTCGAGCAGCCTGTAGCATTTCTTTGCAGTGAAACAGCATGTGGACAAGTAGAGTCCATTTTCAAAGTATGCTGTTGGACATGAGCTTGGGAACAAAAACCAGGGTGAGCTTTGGAAACTTGCAGCAGAGCAATACCAGTATTATGCTGTTGTTATACTGGTGTACATTCCCCCTTCGGATGTTCGTTCCAGAATAACTGTGGCAGGCTAACTCTTCGAAGTAAGGATGCTTTATTTCAAGCAACAGAAATTGATTAAAATATACATTTCACAGGAAAATGTTTTTCTTAATGTCTTTTTTTCCGTACATCATTACATGTTCTTAGATATGATTTGTACCTGAAATGAAATAAAACATCTTAAGATGTATTAATAAAAAGAAATAACTTAGAATAAGGAAATTTTCAAATGAACTGTAGGTAATGTTAGGTTGTATGTACTCCTATATACTTCCCTCCAGGGGCCGTATCTTTAAACATGAAAATGAAATGTAGCATGGACAGATGATCTATTTCATGAAATAAAAAAAGATGTGTTTTTTTATTTTGCATCATAATTATGATTTCTTTTGGAACACTAAGGGGGCAAATTTTTACAACTCTAAATCAGTATTTGTTTTTGTTAAGGTATTTTTGTTTTGTTCTAAGACCAGCAGTTTGCCAAACCCTTCTGCCACTGCGCTGCTGTCTTCATCATCACTAAATGTAACCCAGTGACTGAAACCTTTCAGATTGGGGTGATTTAAATTTTCTGAAGTGTGTGCTGGAGAAGTAGCTGATGGTGCCTGTATGGAAAGAGGGAAGGAAGAATGCATGTCCATGTCCAGAAGATTGGTGTTCTCTGGAAGGGAGCTGGTATCCAGTCGTGGAAGCTGGCCTGCTGGTGCAGAGGGGCCCTGGAGCTTTGCCATCAGTTCCGCAGCACTTGGTGCCAAGGGCTGAGCTGTGCTGTTCTCTGGGCCGGCAGAGGCTGGGGTGGGACCCGAGCGAGCAGGGCCATGAGTCTGGGGGCAGCACCCGGGGTTGTTGTTGTTGGAGTTGAACAGTGCCCCACTAAAAAGGGAGCTGCCACTGCTCTGGAGAACTTGGAGATGAAAAGCTGCAGGAGCCGACTTCTTTCTTCGTGGTGGCACCTTTGGGGCAAAGGGACCGTTCTGGGGAGGCAATACAATGGCCTCAGCTGTGCTTGCTGACAGGGGCTGCCTTTCACTGCTCCCCCTGCTCTCCTGAGGCTTCCCAGCTTGTGTTCTGGGTTTAGGGACTGGAGTGACCTTGGTTGGACTAAGAATAGCTCCAGCTTCTAGATGGGGCTCTAACGAGCCAAAAGGAGACTGTGCTGTCTGTTGGTCAAATTGCTCTTCTGGAGACATGGCCTGAGGATGAAATCAAAGAAGAAATGTGAGAACAAAAAGGGACCTTAAACTCTGAGTCACTACTGGTGCAAGTCTAATTGACAGTGTTACCAAGAAAAGCTGACAGTCCTGGAAGGAAAAAAAGCAGCACAAAGAGGAGGCTTGACAGCACTGTTCTCCACGGTACCTGCTGGGCTCATGCACTGTGCCTTGCATTCACCTTCAGAGAGCTAGTGAAGGACCAGGACCCTACAGCCTCTTCACTCACAGCTCTTACCTCCTTTTTCAGGTTAGGATTTTGCTCTGGGCCAAATTAACACAGTTCTGGGGAGTTATTTATTTGTTACATCTCTCTGCTGACTAATATTACTTAAGCAAGATTGTATAGGGGGCCCATGCCTTTAGGTGTAGCTCATTTGGATAGATAAGGTTGAAGGAGAATTAGCTTAAGCTTAAGCTAACCCAATAAATGCATTAAGGGCTTTGTCCTGTCTCTCTGATGCTGGCAATTGAAGATAAAAATAAGCTCTCAAAGTCCAGTCTAGCATGCATCCACCATTTAAAGGTATATAAGTAACAAGCCCAGCTCAGTCTAGGAGGGCAAGGACTGCTTCAGATTTCTCAGACTCTGTGTGATTGAATGAAGGCATTTAAATTCTTTAAAACTCTTGCACAGTGTTAAAAATAATGTTCAGGCTTTTTCATGCAGGCAATATATTTAGTCAGTATCTCATGCTGGACATATCCCTTGCCACTTCTTCCTATGTGCTGTTAAGTTGCCTATGTTTGACTGTGGTAGAGGGGGATTGGGTGGGGGCTTTCAAATACACAACTCCCATCTGACCTCCCTCAGATGGAGGAAGGAGTGGAATTCCAGGGCGGAGTCAAACTGAAATAGATCTATTCCTCCAGAAGCTTTCACATAACCAACACCAAAATAGCAATCCCTCTCAGCACCTTTCAAGAGTGACCTGGGAATGGAGACAAACAAAACAAAGTGACCACTCCTTGGCACAGACTGTGCTCTCTGGGTTGGGTTTTTTGGTGAATCTGCTAAGTAAAAATAGCACAAAGTCCATTATAGAGAAGGGGTGAATGTCTTTACCAAAGGAAGGTAAGGCAGGAGCCCTAACAATTTGGAAGAGGGCTTACTTAGCAGAGATTCTGTCAAAGGAAGAATATTTGTCTTTCTCTTGTACTCAAATTGCTTTACAAATTAAATAATCATTTTAGCAGCTCTAGAGGTGTACTATTGTCTCCATTGTAGAGACCTGACATATATTAAAACCTGAACACCTACAGCTTTGTATTTTTGAGAACATGTACTCTTGAGTAGACTCCAGAATTCAAACTGAAAGGCTGAATCCCATTACGAGGTGAATCCCATTACGTGCAAGAAAAGCAAGAAAGGACACAGGACACAAGAGCTGATGAAGAAGCTGCCTCAAATCTTTACAGAGCAGACCACTCATGGTCAAAAGTAGAGACTGTGATAAAGAACAAATTAAATCCTGATAAGGTTTAGACAAACCAGAAGAAAAACAAGAGAATGGACTGACAAATAGAAAAGCTGAATATGGCTCTCTTTCCAATCTTTCTTGAATTTTTATCCCTTGGTTACTGCAATACACAAAATGATTCCAGCACCTGCTGACATGACAGGACTTCCTACAAAAAACAACCAGCGCACCCCTCCATCATTCACAGTGTGTAATGGAAGCTGGAAGCATTTTCCTGCAAGTCTCTTACATTTTCCACCTTGACTCCGGTCCTGTGCAGGGGCACTGGCTTCTTTGGAGTTGGAACTTTGGGTGGTGGGCGATGAGGCACCGGCACCGTTCCTGCCTGCGGCCCTGGAGACGATGCTGACTTTGTGATGCTGGGAAGAGCCTCGGCTTTGGAGGAAGTTTGGCTTCTGGTTAGAACAGGCTTCACTGCATCTTCCTGTACCCCTGAAAAGCATGGCATGTCAGCATGACTGGAACATAGATTCAAGATAATTTCTTTCACAACCATGTTTCCCAAAATGTTCATGCCTATAGGGCCAACTCAGGCCAAGGAGGTAGGGTTTGGAACTAAGCGCAGACCTTTGCAATCCTGTAATATCTGTAAGAGGCTTTTAGGGAAAAACTTCCCTGCCTGAAATAATTTCATGCCAAACCCTCAGTGCTGTGCCACCATTTGGTCAAGTGAAGAAAACACTGGCTGGGGGTTCAGGAGAACTGGGCTCTAAGCACCCTTTTGCCATTATCTGGGAAACCAAGTTAATGATACCAAGTGCATCTTGTAGAGGAGTTGGAAAGAACTGTAAATGCCAACTGGTGGTACAGTACAAGGGACTGGAAGTGATGCTGACCAGACTAGTTTCCTTACCCACAACAAGTGAATGTGAATTTCCAAATCAGTGGAGAGTAAATCAGATTTCAAAATGAAATGAACAGCACTGAGGAACAAACATCCAGATGCATTTATGATATTTCTAAATAAATGGGATTATTCCAGACTGTATTTATTCTTCGTATAAATGAAAAGGGATGGCTTTCTCCTAAACTGAGAGCCTTGAAAACTCAGGTAGCCATTTTCATTCATACAGCATCAGCAGAGGACTGCATGCAGGCCTGGGGGGGTACATTCACAGTACCTAAGCTACTTTTATGCTCTAACGTGACCTTGCAAGAAGCTCTCTTCTCCAGGGACTACAGAGAGTGCCTAAACACAGCCTTTTAGCTTAGCTATTCAAGCTGAAGTAGTGCAAGCTTTTTTCTAGGTTACAGCTATAGTTGCTGTCCAAATGTGAACAGAATCCAGGTTATTTCTCCTAGAGCTGCATTTGCTCTGTAGTTCTGCTTGGAATAGTGAGCATTCAGTAAATAGAGCAGCAAATATCCTTTATGCAACTCTGAGCTAACACAGGCACCGTCAGTTTAGTAAAATACCATCTTTATATTTTAATTTTTCTGACCCAATCTGGGCATAGATAACCCAAGGTTCTCCTCGTAGCAGGTTCTACAACAAAATATAACATTTTATTAATCTTACTAAAAAGGTTAATATTATCAGAACTGATAGAGAATAGCACATACAATTTTGCAAGAATGGGTTCAGGTGAAATTCTAAATAGGAATACATGCATCTGGGCTAAGGTGAGATGAATACACCTACAGTTTTCTTTATTTAAAGATTTTTAGAAGTCACTTAGAAAGCTGTGCTTACCTCCTTTGGCCTCCATGAGACATCTGATAGCTTCTTCTGCTTCCTCAGCTGTGGTGGTTTTGATCTGCTTGACATTGTAAGGTTTGCTTATTCCAGTACGGACTTTAGGCTTTAAAAAAACATAGGAGAACAAGTCATCCTGAGAGAACTGGTTTTTCTTGTACCCCTCTAATTTTACAGCTAAGCTCATACACCTGTAAAATCCTCTTCTTGCAAGTGGCTATTCAGTGGTCTACAAATACTAACAAAACAGCAATCTTTTAGCAAATTAGACATGTTTGCTGCCATCTCACAGAAGGCCAGTGCCTGAGTGCCACAGCTAGTCCCTTAGCCATCCCCTTTTCCTTGAATTAGGGTCTTCATCCAGCAAGACAGGAGTGGGGAGGCATTTCCACATTCTGATCTTGGTCTCCTCAGGGGATTAACAGCCCTGCAGGCAATGGTCAAGACTTTTCCTGCACTCTGGGCATTAGCATGGCCCACCAAAACAGAAATGAGAAAAGAATTTAACCTTATGATAGTGGTGTGACATGACAAATTCAAGTTAGCATCTGTCAGAAAGCAGCAACGGTGCTCTGGTCATACTCCACTCATTCTCTCTCTCCCTCTTTGGCATTCCTAACTCCTGTAAATTTATTAACATTTTTCTGCTGCCTAGCAGGCCCTATAGTTTGGTATTACAGTACAAGAAGTTATCTTGGCATTTTTGGCTCAGACATGTGATGGACTTCCTTCCTCATCTGACAGGTGCATCCTGTAGGTGATTCTCAGTGTGGATGGGAGGGATGAGGACAATGCCAAGGGCCCATGCTGAGCAGCAGGACTCACTGGCTGCTGAGGGGCTCCGGGAAGCAGCTTTGCCGTTGCCAGGATGGAGCAGGTGGAATGGCTTCCTGGAGAGAGGGAACCATCTGAGGGGGACTTTTTGCCTGATGTTCCAGCTGGAAGAGGAATAAAAAAAGGCTTTTTACATGCAAGAGGTGGTACAAAATTTTATCTGCAATGGAGCAAAACCAACGTGCATACCACCACCCCCTCAAAATCTTAAACTGTTTCAGGAAGTAGGTCTGTAGTTAGTCTTTCTTTCATTTAATTAATTAGATAACCTCAGCGGAGCATTAACAATGCATTCTAGGCACAGAAATACAGATACCAGTGTTGGCACTTCCTGTGCAACAGACTCAAAAATGAATGGGAATAATCCTAAAGAACTCATCTTCTATCAGGTGAGCATCACAGAACTTCTAATTTAACTCTTGAAAACGTACACAAATGAGAGACTTTTGGGCTGCAAGAAAAACATGATGTATAGCTTGTCTAATACAGGCGGCAAAGGTGATGATGCTTGTCTAGCAATCAGCTTTCATCCAGAAGTAGCCATAAAAACAGGAGCAGCACAGCTCTGGATGGCATCTCACGGGGGCAGAGCTTAGGTAAAGAGCATCACTTCCCTTTGTGCCTCACTGAAAATCATAATCCACTTTGCATTTCTTTCACAAACACAAGTATTGCTTGCAAAGAAGGAAAGGACAAAAAACTGTCCAGAATAAGTATTTTGTCAAAGGTTTCAAAATTCTGATTACAATTAATTCAGAATCCAAAAAACTGCAAGAAAACGCTCAGTGACTTCAGAAGTCAGCAGGCATAAATACCAATATCTTTATCGTCATGAAGTGGCTGCTCAACTCGCTGACCATAGTGGTGAGCTAGCATGAAACATAGGGGCTATTCTATTCTTACTAAAGACATTTTTCTTGTAGAGTATCTGTCATTCTGAAGACAAACTTCTCCCATTACTAATGGCAGTAATACTCAGGCTGAAACAGGTTGGGAAGCAAATACAAGTCCCTCAACAACCTGACATTTCAGAACAACGTATTACTTTCTTTGTCACCCAGACATGGCAGGCAAAAACTGTTCAGCTGGGGCCAACACCCCATTAAAGAAAGTTCAACTCACCAGGAGGGGGAGGCCTCTGTGGTGGCTGAAGTGGCCGAGGCCTGGTAGGAATGGACAGAGATCTGCTTGGAATCCGGCGGCTGCATTCCCCACTTGCCTCCAGCTCCCGCTTCAAATCGGCCAGGTCTGCATCATCTAGGGACATTGTAGAAAGTGTCTGGATTAGATACACGCTGGGTGAGGTGCACCAGATCTGAGAGGTCAGGAAAGTTGACTTTGAGTGGCAATCCTCAGCCAGGTCTCTCAGCAACACGACAGCTCCATTCACATTTTTTGCTCTCCAATGTCTGCCTTCTCCCCACTGCAGGAAACATCTACCCTTTTGTCAAATACTTCTTTCTCTCTCCTTTTCCACCATTTATTAGCTGTTTGCACCAACATAAAGAATACCTGCACCTGATTCCAGGGTTACTGGACACCTTGTTAGATTCTGAGATTTTGACAGCCAGACTTAGTGGCAACCTGCTCCCATTCAAACTTTCATAGCTAGTCATGGTGAATTCTTTGCTTTCCATCCCAAACACAGGAATTCCATTTGAGGATTAGACACCTTTTCTTGCACAAGAGAACTGTCTTTATACTAGAGAAAAATCTCTGTTTTCCAGCAACATCTCCTAACAGGTACAGCTGCCTCAATCTGCTAGCTCTTGGCTGCACCTTACATCACTAACTGATTACCTAGTCTTTCATCCCATCTAAGCCTTTCTGACAGCTGGAGAGGGGAGAAGTACGGATTGCTTTATTCTCCCCCATCTGCTATAGCGAGGACTTTCATTTCAGTCCTCTCACCCTGCCATGGCTGCCCTCTAGAGCTCCAAGATTCACTGGGTTTAGTTTTGTCCTTGTGTTTTGGAGACATGGGGAAGGAATTATGCAGCAGCAGTTCTCTTGCATTTCAGGCATTTGTAAACAAGTTCTTGTTTTTCGGAAAGCTGTGATCTGCAGGGAATCACGAGCTGCCTCACAGCTTCCTGCTCCCACTCAGCAGCAGATGGCAGCCAAGGAGACAGAGCCTGTGGTCTGCCCAGCCTACCCTCCCCATGCTCTCTGCATTTTCAGTACTTCTAAGCTGCAGATATGGGCTTATCAATAGGACCCAAGGAGTCACACAGGCACCTGGAGGCATGGTTTGAAGTTCTGGCAGTAAAACTGAACACAACAAAAGCCAGCCATTACCACTCAATTCTGTGCCCGAAAGGCTGCTGGCAGGGACATCAGTTTCCTGAAGCTGTGCCCTTCCCTGACCTCAGAAACACACACACACACTATTGTGCCTGTCACTATTTTCCATCTGTGTCTACCACCAGCTACACAGTCATCATACCTTCAATTAGGAGTTAGTCAGGCAGAATTGCAAGCTTATGGAGGAATCTGAAATTGCAGCACTTTAAGATTAATTGAATATATTGTATTTTGAGTTATGTGAGATCATGACCCCACCTTGACCTCCTTCAAACTATACTCCATAACCTCTATTTACTTTGTGATTTTTTTTTTTGTGGAGAAGAGTTAGTGTGGGTGACAAGACTCACTGCAATTCTCTGTGGCTTAATGAAGCATCCCACAGTAGGCCAGAGGTGCTTGGAGGGCAAGGCACCCTATAATACAAAGTGATTGACTTCACAGTATTTAATAATGACTGATTGCTCCTTGACTCAGGGATAGGCTTTAGGGTCTGGCCACACTGAACCCAGCCTATGACTCAAGGTGGGCAAGAAAGCCATAAATCACTCTGTTTGGAAAATCTGTCTGTGTAAGCGTACGAATTTCATTCAATCTTTTTGAACTCTACTTCTGACTCAACCTTTGAAGGTATTAAAAGTTTTCACTTTTATGTCAGAAGACAAAGCACTTCTGAGAGAGTGCAGAATGACAGTTACTGAATCACTTGCTGTCACACTGGGGTGTTTAATACATATCCCAGCCTGTCAACGCCTGGCCACTGAAGCACAGCCTGACCACATCCCATTGTAAGACCACGGCTGGCTTGGCTAGTTCTTGCCGCAGTTTTTATCATTTTTCTCTCCACAGCTTTATCTTCTTATTACCAAGTCACTACACAATAATGTGCAAACCAGCCAGGTAACTGAGGAAAAAGGTAACATGAAGAACCTAAAGAATGATTATATATATATTCTATGAACCTTGACTCCTTGAGAAATAAATCAAATGGGAACAAAGGAGAAACTTCAGGTCTCTGAAGTAGTTTGAACACAACAACCTCCCAGCTTACAGCTCACTGCTCTGTCACTGCTAGTGCTCAAAGGACAGAGTTGAGCCCATTAAGGAATCAACAGGGTTCTTTTGGTTTGATTATGCTTTGGCCCTCGCCAATAAGAAAATAGCATATTTGTTTTGTTGTTGTTGTATGTTCTAGTGCCAAACAGTATCAAATGGATAAAAAGATTTAATTTCCTCTGGCTAGAAAAGGAAAACCAGCATTTTTCAGCTTTCCTGCCTTGCCCTGGTGTCCTAAACCAAGACAGCTGGCCTAGAGAGAAGGAAAATCTAAGTTTCATAATTTGTATTGCTGTTATGCCTGAGGACCTCAGTAACAGTCGCTAGCTCAAGGGAAGTTGAGCACGAATAGGTACTACAGGAGAACCTAGAATGAAAATATAAATGAACAGGGAAATAAATACATTCAACAGGAGAGCAAACAACAATCCTTCAGGTCTTACCTTAAGGAAGGTGGATACTTTACCTTTATACAGGCGGGGGGTTTGTCCAGATTTGTTTGAAAGAGCTACAGATGAGCAGTGTCCAGGGTGCTCCGACATATCTTCTGCTGTGTCTGCAACTAGGTGTTGACACAGAGCATCCTCTAAATAATCATCTTCATCCTCTATATCACCTGGATTGAAATATTAGATAACAAAGAATTATTGAGCAAATTAATTCTCTGACTCTCTACACTACCAATTAATGACTCTATAATACCATCAGTTAATTTAATATATAGGCTGGGCGAGATTCTTGTGTAATCACCTCATTACAGTGTTTCTACAAACAGCTGTACCATACATTGAATTTGCTAACACATAACACTAAATTGACAGGATGATCTAAGTAACAGTTCTATGCCCAGGCACAGAGTAAGGTCATGGCTTTAATTACAGTCATCTTTTTAAGAAGTGTTACTTCATTACAAATTAAGGTGCCACTGAAACTCATACTGTACCTTCTCTGTGCAACTAAAGTCAGCAAAGCAATTTCTTACTACTTAGCTTAGATACAAATTGCTTACCTTCTGACTCATAGTCCAAACTTGAGAAGTCAAAATTTTCTTCCAGAAGATGGGAGTTTGCCGTGGGGGACATGGGCACAACGCTGTCCCGTTTTCGAGCAATTTCCTCCTGGAGGCCCTTTAGCCAGTCCTTAGTCTTGGGCTGGATCTTCACTGTTCTGCCTCTAATCTAAGCACAGAAAGAATTGTTTCCCTTTGCCAAGCACCTTCACAAAATGAGAATGCTTGAACAGAGTAAGCAGGTGCTGCCAGCCTGTTCAGAATCACACAGATCACAGATTCTGAATTGGAAGGGACCCAGAAGGATCATCAAGTCCAACCATTAAGGAAATGGCATTGAACCCAGGACCCCGAGGTTATTAGCACCATGCTCTGGCCAAGCTGTACAACTGCTTCAGAAATTGATGCAACTAAAGCTTCACTTCAGAAGCTAAACGGAAAGAAAACACTCTTACTACCCTCCAATAAACTAGTTTTCAGACTGTAACAATATTCTTGAAACAAAATGAGCTTCACTGCTCAAAAGCACTTCTGCTGCATTTGGGAAATACTGGAGAAATAGGTGAAACAACAAATATCAAAATGACACTGGAATAGCAATATTGGCATGGGAAGGTGCCATTTTTGAGTCAGCAGCTTTAAAACACACAAGAGTTTTGTACCTGCTGCCACCTGTAAGGAGACTGACCAGAAAATCTCATATATGATGCATATGGAAGGTGTATTTTCAAAAATATTAGGATTTCAGTTGGTTATGTGTGTTGTTCTATGACACTTGGGGTGAAATGCAGACAAGCCAGCAGCTTTGACAAGAAAATCAGTTTGAAAAGTTCCCAACTCAGATTCCCAGCACAAACTGTGTGCATACAAATTTGTTTCAGTCTGTGCTATAAATTACATCAATGGCAGGAGTGAAATTAGAAGATAAAACTGCAAATATGAAGGAAGAATGAGAATCCATTACTTGGGTATTAAGTTTACAGGGCAGCCCCATAAGCAGTTTTTTCCACAGGGGGCTGATGATTTGCAGAGTGTGTGTGTGGGACGGACAAGTAGGGGGACGGGAAGGTAAACTCCTACTGCTAATGCTGGATTTGCATGGAAGCCAAAGAATCATGTTGTTACAGCTAAGCAGAAGGAGCCTACTTGAGAGAAACAAAAAAGCTCCAAACCACAATCATGAGGATGCTTTGGCAACAGCATAAAGTCACACAGACTGTCAGGAGAACTGCTTCAAGTAACCACAACTATGAACAAGTCCATGAGTTCTGCAATGGTGTCAGAGGCCAGATCCTAAGCACTGCTTGGGATCCATGAAAAGTCACCTTGCACCATCCTGAAGCTAAAATACTGTGTTAATAGCCTCAGCAGATGTGAAAGTTAAGGACTTCATGAGTACTAACTTTCTTTGAAATAATGCTACTTGATTTAGGTAGAAACTTAAGTACCTCCTTCTAAGCAACCACTTGTTGAAAATTGTTATGAAATTGTTATTATTATAGGTTTGAGAAATTCTTACTTTGGCTCCATCTATATCCATAACACGAAGAGCTGACTTGCTGTCTGCAAATGTCACTAGCATTTGACCTCCACAGATCCTAGAGAAAAAAGGCAGAGGAGAAAAACCATTTTATTTCACCAACGAATAAAAACCCTTTGAAAGCTAGCATGATAGAAAACTACCACGTAGGTCTACATACAGAATACACATGCTATGCAGTGCTATGCATTTGATTTTAGTTGTATTTTCCGTCACAATTCTATTTTTTTAAAAAGCAGGTGATCTATGAATCCCAGCTGGGCTTCTCTTCACTCTAATCCTCCCTTGTGTCATCCCAGCACCCTGCCCTTTTCTGGAC
Source organism: Cettia cetti (assembly GCA_013401135.1). Lineage (NCBI taxonomy): Eukaryota > Metazoa > Chordata > Aves > Passeriformes > Sylviidae > Cettia > Cettia cetti. Next base: position 42,406 of record VZUI01015876.1, on the reverse strand, counting down.
CCCCCCTGGGACAGCAGGACAAACATCTCAGTAGCTGTTGACAGGATATCCAGTCCAATATCTACACTCCCTCTGGACTAACTTCCATGGTTCTGCATATCCCTCACCTCAGAGGACATGGGATGTTCCACTTAGATATTTATATCATAGTATTCCACTAAGACATAAAGCAATTAAAAACTAAATAAACCAAGAACTATCCACCAAAACATGTCCTTTTCTTGTTCCTTTTCTTCACAAGCAAGGTGGTGCTGCTTTTGCTGCACGGCTGCTTTTGAACCCTCAGCTTATTTTGGTGCTTCATAAAACTGCACAACAACAGGTCATCAGCTTCCTCCACTAATAAATGAACCAAATAAACATGAACAAGTTTTTCCCAGAGGTCAACTGTTAGGTCTTTCGCCTGTATTTCTCAAAACAGAAGTCTCACAGCTGTGCTGAAGCCCTGTAGAGAATCAATCAAAATGAAATTAAGCTGCCCTGCCAGAAGGTATCACACTCTCCCTCTCAAACTCAGTGGGTGACAGCTCTGTGAGAAGCTGTACTGTTAACAAACAAGCAAAATGACCCCCAACAGGAAGGAGAGCCAGCCAGGAAATCCTGCCAAGTGTGAAAGAGTGGTGGAAGAGAGCAGACTTCACCCCAGAGGAGGTGAAGCAGGGCCCCAGGATCCACCAGACGCAGCAAATTCTTGGAAGTGAGGTCTGAATCAAAAGATGATGATTTACATCAAAGTCACTGCTTTATGGTGTACTGAATAAAATTCTGTTCCACTCAGACAACAGAGCTATTGGATTATTTCTTTAAAAGGTTGTTGAGAGGCGTAAGATATTCAAAACACTTGCATTCAAGTTCTAATGAAGAAATGAAAGTGCAGTAAAGGAATTCTACATACTTCCTTCCAATACAAAATTAACTCTGTCAGGACAAAAGGGATCTTCTAGTCTGTGGTTTTTAATAGATGCCATGTCATTTCAGATCCCAAACTCACCTGACCAGAACAACAGTGCCATAATCCTCAAACACCTGCATAAGCTCTGTACGCAAGTCTTCAGGAAATTCATTTTTCTCTTCAGGTGTTGGTGATAGCAGATTTACCACTACTGTGGCATCCAGTGGTCCCTGGAACGATGACACTTCCCGGAAAACACTGTCACGGGCAGCTTCATTAACTTCCTGAACTTCCACTTCTACAATAGCTAACACTGGCCTACACAAAACAAAGGAAAAATACTTATTTAAAAATAAGAAGTGCTTATATAAAATTAAAATCCATATAAAGAAGGAGGACAGGTAAAATTCATTTTTTCTGCAGTGGTTAACCTCATTCCTTAAGCACTATTAAGAATATTTCCCAGTCCTGCATTAGCTGAATGTAACAGTGAAGAGACACAACATAACTGAATTGAAATAACAATTGCAAGTAGCACTCACGGCAAACCTACAGACCAAAACGGTCAGGATACTTCACTCAATATCAAACAGCTGTGGCACCAAACTCTATAAATCAGGATGGAAATGCATTATTTTATGTTAGACAAGGCCACATATCTTTTTCCAAAAACTAAGGACAAGATATTCCAGATGCATAATGTTGTCGTGTAGCAAATGTGCCAATCTATTACACTATAAGCAGCCAACACTGCAAACTTGCTTCTTGAGCCATTTCTTACAAATTACTTCTCTATGTGTTAGATCTGAATAAAACTGAGAGAGCTGTCTGAAAAAAGTAGAACTTATCTCAGTGGGTGCAATTCACAATCTCAGATTTTCACCTGCACATACACAGAGAAGTGACTGGGACAGCTGCTTTTACAACTGTGTCAAAATTTCTGCCTTCTACTTGCAATAGACCTGGCTCTTGTGGCTCTTGAATACACATTACCAGAATATATAAAAGCAACAACAGCAAGGCTAGAAAGGGATAAAGAAGGGGAAAATGTATAGGAAGCATTAGCTATTTCCATAAGCATTGTGAATCATAATGCATTTCCATATGTCACAAAGATACAGCTATGCCCTTTTTCTAGCACAAACCTTGGGAAAGCAAACCTGCTGACTGTAATTAAAAAGCAGCTTTTGGTGTCAAGTTTGCTGAAATAGAAAACCATGTATAACACTCATGTTTCACAGATTGCATCCTCAGGGTCCTATATAATGAGAGCAGCAGCTCCACTGTGCTTTGCACAATGTACCAAAGTCAGAGCCTTGACACAGAGAAATTGATTGCAAGAGGCATGTTCTTCCATTGCTAGAGGAATACAGAACAGTCCTGGCATGCAAGATCACTATCAGGAGCAGTGACAGCTACTGGGGGTCACTGAGAACTGTGGGCCTGATGTTTCTGAGTCTGTAAGGTTTTCAGCCTGTCAGTAGCTGATTTTCTTCTCATGGGAAGATTTCTTGGGAGTTTTTCTTTGAAGACAAGTTCCTGTAAATAATGATAACATTTCCAAGTTCTCATAACAACCCTTCTCCCAGGTGTTGTTTCTGTTATTTAACCAATGGAGAGAGGTGTCCATTCTATGGACCAATGATACGCCTTTTTAGCACAGCATGTTATAAAAAGGCTGGATGAATTGTAAATAAAGCCTTCTGATCTTTCTTCTACCTTTGAACCGGAGTCAAGCTCTTTATTTCATGTCCAACAGCAACAGAGCACTCCTAGGAGGAGCAATATTATAGCATTTCCACAAAGTATGCAAGGAGTGAGACAAATATTCTGAATGTAAGGGACCTTTCAAAGTGTATTTATTACAGAATTTGTTTCTCAGAAGGGAAGCAGAGAACAAGTTTATCAAAGATAGGCCATTCATATCCCTAAAGAGAAGTTAAATGATACAGACCAATCAGAAGCACTGGGCTTTGCTTGCATTATCTTCTCCTATTTCCAATTCTAAAGGAGGCACAGAAGCCCCACACTCGAGTACTGTGAAGAGGCCAAACTTGTCCCTGTGTAGCCTGGCTTACACCTCTTCAGGCCACACAGTCCCAACCTCCTCCTCTGCCACAGCAAGCTGAGTGGAAATCCATCAGAGCAGCTTTCTTAGGTATCAGAGCTTTTCCAAAACCAAGCAACAGAAAGCTCTGTTTTCTACACCTCTTGCAGCAACTTATCCAACCCCTGCTGCAACTGATGTGCAGGAAAAATAAATACATGACTATAGATACTTACCACTCTTGTATAAAACTCACCATGAGAGGTAAAATCCCATCAAGCAGATACTGAACATGGAATAAAGGTGTAATTTCTGTTTTAATCAGACTTGGTTCCTCACTCTGAAGGTGTCATTCAGCATGACACACTTTTAACCTGGTGCATTTTAACCTCTCTCTGATTGTTTAGTTACCTGTGGTCAGATGCTTGCAGCTCTGCTCTCCCATAGTACATCAAGGCTCCAGGGGTCCAAGTGTGCCTGATTTTAGTATCAGCACTCAGATCACTGTCCAGAAGATTGATCTCTCCAGCTATGCAGCACAAAACATGATTTAAAACTCACTCAAATCTAGTTTTACTAACAGTTAAACACTATTTTATTAGGAAGCTCTCCCCAGACCCTAGTACTGGGAGGGTGGGGATTTTTTGTTCTTGTATATATATATCATTCAAAGAAGAGCTTGTATCCCACAAGATTTACAAATTAGGGACTAGAAAGAAAAAAAAAAAGAGAAAGGACTGAGAGTGCAACTCAGACAGCTGATCAGTAGAGTAAGACACCTGCAAAATTGTTGACCTGAATGTTGCTCAATTAGTTATCTGTACAACATGGGTTGATAGAGTCATATTAGTATTTTACCTTCTACCTCAACACTGAGCATAAAACCAGACACTGTACTTGGAAATTATTTTGCAAATCTGAATATTAGACAGGGATTGGAGAAATAATACACAAGAGACAGGAGAAACCAAACCCATGCAAATCCAACCTCCAAACAATCCCATTGCAATCCATTAAGGTGACAGAAAGTGCTCCAGACATTATGCTAGAGTGACATACTCCATTGTTGTTAATAAGGAAGTGTTTAGATCACTGTCTGAATAAATGGATAATGCTATCCCTCTTCTTTGTGAAGCTGAAAATGAGTTAATATGGAATACGGATTTCTTCCTAATCACTCTCACTGAGACTACACTTTCTTCTCGTGAAGCCCATAACAGCAATAAGAAGCAACACAGCAAGAGCTGGCAAGCCTTGCCACCAGCAGTAAAGGAGAGGAACTCTGGCAGCAAACTAAGAAAGCTTTGCAGGGCTGGGAACCAGTCAGTTATGGACCCATGAGAGCCAGCTGTGGGAGGCCTACAAACTCTAAAGAAAGGGCCTGCCTTGATTCTTGCAGACCAGCTAATTAGGCCCTATGCTGTATGTATGTACTCCAACTGCTAAAGATCCCCAGGGGCAAGTTTTGCCATGCAAAATGAGGAATATACATCAGAAATGTTGAAGGGTGTTCTTTCTCGTAAAATGAAAACAGTCAGCACAAGAGGGCTGTGTTAACTTCGTTATTAAGAATCATACAGCTTTTCTTTCCTGGACTGCATCTCTAGCAACAGTTTAAACTCCTCATTTTACTTTGTTTTTCATTCCTTAAATAAAAGTGAATAACTGTATCATGATGGCATGTACTCCCTCATTGCCCTAGTTTTGCTTTGTAGTTTTTACACTTAACATAGTCATGGTATGACTTAGACTGCAAGCAGAAATTTCCAGGCATGTGAAAAACCTCATCTGCAGGCACAGACCAAATTATTTCTCCAGCAATTACACTTTTAATATGAATTTATTCAAATTTTAGAAACACTGGGTGATAGATGTTCCTGCAGACTGAGAAAATGATTTTGAAAACTATCCCCAGATATGAAAAGAAATACTTCTTATTTCTCAACTGTAACTTTTGAATAACAAGAGAAAACGGCCTTTCTGTTGTGTTGGCCACTCATGAATTCAAAGTACTTTATAAGCACTAATTAATGAAACCTCCCACAATTCTATAAACTAGCAGAAATATTCCTAAGAGTTACCAGCACAGAAGAAATTACAGAAAACTGTTTTTACATCTACTGAGAACAGCAGTTTTAACAACCTAGCCATTTAAAAACAGGAACTTTATGTGGACTAATGATTCTGTTGAAAAATGACAGAATTATTTCTGTATTACTACAGCCGGGCTGTTTTCAGTTCCTCAGTGAGATTCCAGCACCTTTTCCATGAAGAATGAAGCCTTTGTTCAAGAAGAAAGGGCCTTCTTTACCTCTGACACTTAATCCAGTGAAGCTGAAAGAACATCTGCTTGAGTAAAGCACCATTCACTAGATTAAATCCCCTTAAGTGGGTTCTAGATGAATTCTAAAATACCTTTCAGATAAAGAAGGATCCTACACACCTGTTTTTTCAAAGGGCAGTTTCTTCCTCCACCAAAGCACTCTGTCAGTCCACGCTGGGGTTCTGCACTTATCACTTGTATCATAAGCCTCCGAGCCAACGTCGTATTTATATGTTGGTCCAAAATTAATAGTCCCTTCATGGAAGTCTTTAAAAATCTAATTAAATAAAGAACATCTCTTTAAGTTACAGATGAGGAAGGTGCCACTGAGACGTATCAAATTCCTCACAAAATTTGTTCTGATTTTTAAACCAATTTGCTGCATTCAAGTGCTACAAACAAAGGTCTGAAAACACAACTTCTTCATTCTCTCAAGGAACAAGAAAGACCCAGCCAACATGCATTTATTCAAGAAAATGAGACACGCTGCCTTACTTTTCCACTGGATTTTTGCTTCTGTAGTTGATCAAATTCCAGAAGTGTCTTCCAGTCTTGACGTTTGAGAAAATAAAAGACTTCTTCGTACGTTAGATCAATGCGATAGTTAAAATCGCCACACCAGAAGACATAGTCATGGGAGAACATGTTCTGCCCCTAGTTTTGAGGTACAGAATACTGTTAATGTTAAATCATATTCATGATTTTTTTTTTTAAATGCACTGAAACGTAGCACTGAAATGCTAGCACTCAGTCTCTCTGAATTACTAAATACTGGACCTACTCGTCACAATTTATTTGTCAAAATTCATTTTGTGCTAAAATAAAATGGTTCCTTCACTGTCTTTGGCACCCCTCTGAGCTGAATTTTGTAAACAAGAATGTCAGCCTCTGACCCCTCTTTCCTGAAGGTACATCTAAGCTGGAACCTAGCTTTATAATCACAATTTGTCTGTCATGAATATTCAAAATATATATTTGTTTCCCTAACACATTTCACATGCATATATTTGCATATTCTAAATATAACACAAAATGTGCTTCTGGTACCAAGGCAAATTTAGCAACAAGCTCCTGAGTAAGAACAAGCTCCAAATTTGACTTTATGTGCACGTCACAGTTTTGTAAAGGTATTGAAATCAAACGTCAATGAAAATCCACTCCACTTCTAAATTTAGCATCCTATCCTCTAACCAGTCTCTCGCTCTCTCTCTTTTTTTTTTTCCCTTCCCTTTTCAGTTCAGCTATAAACCTCTAAACGCCAAAGATTCCTAAGGGAAACGTTCCAGACTGTGGCTGTCATAGCACTAGAGGGCACTCTTTATATGCATTATACACACAAGGTACCTTTAGCTGTTTTAAGTGTAAAGGACATCAAATAGTTAACGAGGTATTAGAAAGAAAAACTACCATAAGCACAACTTTATGGCCATTTGGAACAGATCTCCTTTGCAGGACATCCAGTCTGTCAGTATCAGCTCCTACATAAACCAGCTGATTGATACGCTGCACGTGCCAAGCCCTCCAAACCTTACAAACAACAGGAAGGTAAAATTTTATGCTTTGTAACCTAAATGCCATTTTTTGCTGACTAACCAGAATACACAAACTGGTCCAATCCCTTCCTGGTTTAGGGCCTTTCCAGAGAGTCCAAGAAACAAGGTATTGTGGAAATTAAAGCAATCAACATTAAGGGAAGCAAAGGAGCCCTGCTACCAAATCCCATGGATTGTCTACTGGCCTGAAGAGAGAAGTTGGAATTAAAACACTAGGGTGATTGATTTGACACAATTTAGGGGAAAAGTTATTCATGCAGATCAGTGGTGCCTACTTGCCATGATCTGAGAGAAGCCAGCAGTTCCTTGAGAGTGACACGTTCCCGAAGAAAAAATGAAGGGAACAGAGGGTACCATGTCAGTGCCCAAGAACTGATCTAGCATACCCGACCAGAAGCAGCCAAGGCACTGCTGCACTGAATGGCATGGATGGTCTTTCAGGAATTCTCACTAACTAGAGCCAGCAAGAGCTATCAATATCATGCCCTCCAGTTCTAACATCAGTCATCTAGAGCTTAACTGCATAAAGCCAAAGATTTTTCAAGCACTGGAGCAACTCTATTTTTTTGAAAGGATTAGTATTTTTGTAAAGCAAGTGCTATACTGCATCTAGTCTTCTGTGAAACATGCTTCCCTATTATTTATTTATTTATTTATTTGCTAACATTTTCTTTCATGGAATTGAGATTCCTTCTTTGATGAATTGTCATCAAAAGCAGCCCAAGACCAGCTTTCAAGATGTAAAGATACCACCTTTATCTCCGATGTTTTTAGCACACATACATCTACACTTACCATTGGGAAGCTGAGTTTCTGTGTGATTTCTTTATAATCTTCATTCCTCTCTTTCACCTGAGTCTGCCCTGCAGTCAAGTGACTGCATATAAAGCAGAAACTGGTACTATAGAACTGAAAACGAATGCTCACTGCCCCTTTATTCCCAGCTTTTCCTCCCATTCCTGTCTTCACGGTGTCTATTGCTACATCCCTGCATTAAAAAAAAAAAAAAAAAAGAAGAGAACAGAGTAAAGGGCCTCAGGGACAAATATTCAATTAACTTTGACTGCAAGATAAAGGGAAAAGCCAGTTTACAATGCCATGTCTTTCCCCCTCTAGAAAGTTTGCTGCTTTTAGGCACATCTTTTAGTTCCTTGATGTTCATGTACTTATGTTTCAAATTAAGTATAATACAATAATATAGAAATAAAACTATTTGAAAATATTTTTCTCCTTTTCTTGTCCCTTCCAAACACATCAGCAAGACCTTATTTCTGAATTACTAGGAATTGCTATAGAATATAGTTTTCAAGTTTACCCCTACTATGATCCTTAAAATATTGACAGTAACTAAACTTACTATTATGCTTCCTTTTACTTTTGAGCATATGGGAATCTGCTTTTCAGACAGTTAACAATTTTCTGTTCATATGTGTTGAAACCCAGCTTCACAGTTCATGATGGATTTTCCATTTAATTAAAGAGCAACAGATCATAACACGTAATTCATTAAATCAGATGTGATAAAATCAGAGATTATTGGATACAACTATTTATATGTAACTTCTCAAATGAATTCTGTACTGATGACAAATTGCTTAAGGTCTCCATGTTGTTAATTACTTGGTATTTCAATGTGATGATTAGCACATACTTCACTACAGAAAGATAACTTGATAAAACAGACCACCTGCTCTCAGGGTAATTTCTCCCAAATAGCCAGGCTACTCCAAGAACAAAGCATGGCTGTCTGATCAGATAAGTAAATAATGAGATCATTGTTGTAGCCAACCCCAGCACCATGCATGTCTTTCCCAGTGTGAAAATTTTACCTCCAGAGAAAATGTCAAGCATGTCTGACTAGAATAATACTGATTCTCAGAAAGGATGTGCAGAAAATTGCTAAGATTTATTTGAGTTATTTTCAGAATTACATGATCTAAATGAGACAAGATGTTACAGGTCTCCTTTCCCCACCCCCTCCATTTTCTTCTCTCTTCCTCCCCATCTTTTGTACCTTTTTTCTCCCTATTTAATTTCCTGTCTTTTCCAGGCAGCAGGACACCACCAGAAGACACCCTCGGGGAGGCAAAGGAAGAACATCAAAGCTTTCTATGAAAAAATGGGGTTTAAGCACTCCTACAGAAGCACATGTCTTCACTCAAAAGTTCTCTCTTCCTGCTGCCTGACTACCCATCTTCTGACTGGTATTCAATTGATTTTCGTTCATGGCAAAGGTTATGTGAGATAACCCACTGAAAATTCATCTGCCTGTATTTCATCAATGCTTTCACTGATGTATATTGTCTCATTATTTCTCTATTCTCTATCTTTGGTCTAAATCTCTTCAATATTTGTAGGCACAGAAACTTTTTTTGCACTTGTGATCATTTCTTCCTTTCCTTTTCTAGACACGGGATAAAATATGCAAGCATACAGGTGAGGTTTGATTATGCTCACACAGCAGCACTTTTGCATTAAATGATGAAACTTAGTCACCAAAATCAAACCCTTCCCTTTTTCTCTTGAGTTTCAAAGGGCTACATCCAATTTCTGGCAGTTTGACAATTGCAACAGAATCACTGTGCTGTTCTGCTTCTGATTTCCATTTCAAACCATGAATTTCCTGCTGGATTACTCAAATATTTTGTAAGCTGGATGAAAAGTTAAGAGCTGAGAGAAACTTGTCCTTCGGACTGCTTCACAACAGCAAAAAAAGTATTATTTAAAATCATCTTGAAGAAAGTTTACTGGAAAGCAGCAATGCAAGACCATCAGAGTTAGCTGGATTGCATTGTTGTGTCTGGCCTACAGCACTTGATGTTGCACAAGCTCTGTTCTGAGGATGTGAGTAGATACGAGATCACAGGGAAGATATTTCAAACACAAAATGCAGTGGCCAATCAGTGCCCTAAATATGAGGTAGAGAGGAGTGTTTGGATCTCAGGGCTTTAAGGTCAGACAGGTGCCCAAAGATGGTTTTGGCTAATTATTCTCTTCCAAACCATTTACATTTAGCCTGCATAATTCTTTTACACTTAGCTTGCATAACTCCTGCCCACAGCAAAGGCATTCTAATGCAAGTATTTCCATGGGTTGGTAATCTTCTAGGAGGAGTTTGGCCACTCTCCAGGGACAGCTGAGCCAGTAAGCAAAGGATACACAGCTCTGCACCCTCCTGACTGGGCACACAATTCTGGCTCTCATGACATCTGGGAAAGACAAACACTTCATAGGTTCTCTTACCCTCAATTCTATAAAATGTCAGGGGCCAAAATTAGGTCTCTTTCCCCCATTCTTTTCAGATCTAGAACTACCCCCGTTTCCATAAGGAAACAGCATGGACAGGGCTAGAAGTAAAACCTGCTCTTCAGGCAGAGGCAGGCACTTGCCTTCATTTTGTGCATCAAACACTCTTGGACTTACTAGCACAGGTCATTCCCAAAAAGACAGCAACAAAACAAGGTGCTCCACCCTGCCTGCCCACCTGGAGCATGCCTGGCATTTCAGCTAACTGGAGAAAGGTGCTGATGGACTCCAGCCTATTGCTGTCTGGAAGCATGCCTCATCTCCATGCTGAGCAGAGACCAGAACCCAGGTTTGCAGGACTCCCACCAAGATGAGCAATCCCCACTATGTTCTCTGGCCACACCAGATGTTACTGAAGACACAGGCTGGGTTTTGGGGGTTTGGGGTTTTTCTTGTTTGGTTGGTTTGGGGTTTGTTGTTGTTAGTTTTATTTTGGGGTGTGTTTTTTTGTTTTGTTTTGGTTTACTGGGTTTTTTGGGTGTGTGGTTTTTTGTTTGGTTTAGGCTTTTTTTTTTTTTACCTGATGAAGGGGACATGATATGGTCGTACAAAGATGAAAAGACAAACACCAACAAGCTGTGCAGATGTCAGCTGAATGTAGCGATGAGTCCTGGAAATAGCTTTTTGAAGCTGCTCTCCCCACATTTTTCTATTCGTTGTACTGGAACAAACATAAAATCATTTAATGGAATCAAAACAAACCACATACAGTCAATAAAATGAACAGATTAACCGCCTTAGGTTTACAGGCATCCCATTAGGCTGTAGAACTTGAAGTGGGGTAGAATTCATGGCAGAGACCGATAATACCTCCTTGTAAACCAGCCTTGAGTTTGCAGGGTCAGTGAGCCCAAGCACAGCACACAAATACAGTTATCCTGCTTCTGGATGTGTGAGGGATTTTGCCTACTACACTTAGAAACATCCACACTCACATGACACTGGATACACCCATTCACTGGGGATAACTGGAAGCTGATTACAGCAATCATAACCGTAAAAACAAATTTCCATGTCAATCTCATGATTTGTGCTCACAGTGGAGAGATCTCGAGATTTTCTGAGTGGAAGGTGACTGGCTGTTGGCTGTTCTTAGCTAAGGTTTGTGAATAGCTGCATATACCTTCAGTAGCTAGCTAGTTCACTAATAAAAAAAAAAAAAAAAAAAAAAAAAAAAAAAAAAAAAGAGGAAAAGCTCAGTAGCTTTTTCTTTTCTCCAAAGTCAACATATCCATGCATATACACCGCCAGCCCAGCAGCACTAAGCACATGCTGTAACATGTCATTCCCAAAACAGACAACTAACTGGCCAGCCTGATGAATCAGCATTGGAAACATGATCTTCAGGGCTCCACCTCCATTCAGATTCACAAGAACCAGTAAACACAACAACCTACTGCACATGCTGATATGCCAACTTTAGGCTTTGCATTCAACTTCTTCTCTAGCCATAATTTTCACAAATAGAATTAGCCACAGAGACATTTTCAGACAATTTTAGAATTCCCACATGAATGGCAATTAGGTTTGTAGTCACTGAGCACATTTTTCCAACATCAAACAGGGCTTTAAGGACAAGTGTTAAATCAATCTCAACCATTAGAATTATTCTCTGCCAACATAAAGACTTAAGAGACTTAGCAAAAAATGTATTCTACTGTACAGAGGTTTACAGAGAAAGAGCACTTTCAACACCATCCCAGAGACATTTGTTAATGGGAAACACATTTCCAGCTATGGTTGCAAGCAACAGATTTGGAAGGGAGTATTCAATACATGTGACCATAAAAATGAACATGGTCAGTTCCTTTGGGGAAGATAATGTACTTTTTGTTGGGGTTTTGTTTGGTTGGTTGGTTTGGTTTGTTTACAGTTGCGGGGGTTTTTTGGTTGGTTGGGTTTTTAGATTGGTTGATTAGGGGGTGTTTTTGTTGGTTTTGTTTGTTTGGGTTTTTTTTTTTTTTTACATACCTGGCATTCACAATATTCCCTGCACTTAACTCAACCATTTCTTCAAATCCCACTGCAAATATGTCAGGAGGGCAGTTATCATCATCTGTTGGCAGGAAGGAAAGTCACAACAGAATTACTGTTTTGTTGTTTCTTCTAATGACTTGTATTCTAATTTCTGTCAGAGTTCCTTCCTGTAGTTCTATCTTGTGTATCCCCTGCCAAGCTATACATATTCATAGCTCCTTTAATCTAATCTCATAAAACATCCCCTGCAGTTCCTCTGAAATTTTTTCCTGCTTTTCTCCCACCAGTTGGTCTCCATCGCTCTTGCAGGAAGCAGTTCAGGACAGAACATTATATTGTAGCAGTGTTAAGATCTCTCTCCCCCACCCCACTCATCACTACAGCCATAACATCTCGCTACTCACCATCTCTTCCCTGCTTGTCATTTTACCCAACATGCTCTTCCTTTCTGACACAGATTCCTATGTAACTGAACTTAACTGTCCTTAATTGTGTAAGTGTCACATACACACCACTACGTCACCTCCATCTCAATGTCCCTAGTAAATTTATCTAGTTTGGGCATGCTTTTGAAGTTTCTCCTTGCCTTCTTTCTTCCAAGTCCTTCTTAAATCTTCTGTATTTAAGGATAGATCAGCCTAGAGCACAGCGACCCCCACCCCCCTTCCCTGGCTCTGTGGATATTACTCTGAGGAAACACCAAAGTTCAGATGCTCTCATAAAATAGCGTGAAGCAAATCTGTTGACCCATTAGGTCTGTCCATTGCCTAAAGAGTTTTTAATTTTTTTAAGTGTCATATGACCACAGTAACAGTAACTTAATTCAACATGAAGATCTAAATATAGACAGACATAGGAACCTAAATAAGATCTGACTCAGAAATCACAAACAAAAAGTAAAATATGCAGCAACTCAGTACAGACATAAGGGTGAAACTAGCATGACAGCTAGCCTCCTTACTGGCTTAACCAGACAGGCACTGTCACGTGTATTTCCCATTAATAATTTTGGACATCTGCCTTTGAACACTTGCCCGTTCGTGTAGGCACTGTCCTGACATTAACATGGATGCAGACATTTGCATGGTCACACCCTAGCCCTGCCCATTCATACAACTCAGCTCTCCTCCAGAAGCTGCTCAGACCTAGCACGTTACAGCCCCCTTTCCATGCAGCCCTGCTCCTCTGGTTCTCTCAGGGGACTGTCAGGCAAGGCTAACACGCGACAGGCTCTCAACAAATTCTGGTACTATTGGCACAGTCATGTGCTAACGCAGCTGAAGTGTTTCTGAAACAGACTAGACTGGACTAATCACTTACCTAGGCTGCTCAGAATGCAGTGGTCTGTACCTGACCACACACCACCCAGGAACTAAGGGTTCAAATGAGACAACTTGTATAAGGGAGCCAAGGACTGGAGAAACGTACTCCTGAGCTACAGGGTTAGGTACAGGACTATATCTGTGATGCCTGCAGGAAACTAAATGTTCCACTGTAACAACAAAAGCATAGGTTTTGCTGTAGTTTTGCAACCACTCAATATTTAATTGACAGAATGTTCCCTTTTCATTTACCTTAATAAAAAAATCTGTAAATCAATTACAATACCTGATCTTGCTCCATGAACAAGAAATTCAGCAGTAAATTTCATCAAGCCACAAGCATAAGAGTTTTCTATACTGCTAAAGAAAGGAAATATCGCCTTCAACAAAGTAAATATTTTTGTCTGAAGGCATTGATAGTAACATTTCCAGACAAGCTCATCGTCCAGATTGCACAGATAGTTTAGCTCCAGATGAGAGACCAAGGAGATGATCTGATGGCACCTAAGCACATAGCTCCCACTCAAGATAAAGAACAAAGAACAGAGATATGGAAGAAGAAAATGACATACAGGGTGCAGAACAGGCAGATACATCCCACGATGGCATGGAAGAGAGCTCTGAATTCTGACCTGTTGAAGGTTTGAAACAGTCACATGGGCTGTTTCAAAGTGTTCAAAGAACTCTGACTGTCAGGAGCTCTTCACACACCATACCATTTCTGCAGAGCAGCAGCAAAAGCATGGAGGAACTGAATGCACCCCTAAGAACTGACAGAAAATGTCCTCCAAAATTTACTGTCTTTGAAAGGCTGGTCAAATTTTGTGACCTGACTCACTATCTCTAGAGATGCCAGCAAATACTGCTTACATATTTTCACTGTGAAGCCTTACCTTGAAATTCTGAAACTCCTGAGAGCTTGGGAGAATCCAGCAGCCAGTCTGTCAGCTCACTGGTACCAAGGATGTTGCTCCGAAACTGCTTTCCCCCATTCACGTTCCAGGTGCCCGTGGCAACACGAACACGCTTGGAGCTTGTGAATTCAAACTGACGCTCTGACATGGCCTTCAAAATACTTGGAGTTACTGACAGGAGAGGGGAGAGAAAGATGGTGTGTAAAAGAACAATGTGCTGTAAAAGGACAGAAACCATCCATACTGCAGCAGCACAGTCACCCTGAAACAATAACATTACCCTAGCAGCAACAACACAAAAGGCAGGGAATAAGTCCTATGGCAATGGCAATAGCTACAAGATAACTGGTTTTGATGTCAGCAATTGTTCTTCCAGAAACCAGGCACCCTTTGAAAGCTTGGGAATGGCTGGTCACTCACTTTCAACTTGTATTTTTCTGTACTTCTTCAAGTAATAAGCAAAAAATTCTTTTATCTCCTGTAATCTTTTCAGTTTAGTCTACAGCAGTGTCATGGTTTAACCCCAACGGGCAACTAATACTTATCCCAGCCATTTGCTCACTGCCTGCCCCTGCAGCAAAATGCAGGAGAGAATCACAAGAGCAAAAGTGAGAAAACTCATGGATAAAGACAGTTTAATGCAACAGAAGTGGTGGGGGGAAGGATAATAGAATTAGAATATACAAGTGTGGCACACTGCCCAGCCAGTTCCAAAGCAGCAGCCCTCAGTCAGCTTTCCCCCTTCCAATTTATATACCAAGCATGGCATCATTTAGTATAGAATATTCCTTCAGCCATTTGGAGTCAACTGTCCTGGCTGCATCCTCTCCCAGCTTCTGGTAGCCCTCCAGCCTTCTGAATGGGAGAGCATGAGAAGATGGAAAGTCCTTGACTTAGTACAAACACTATATAGCAACAACTAAAACCCTCTGTGTGTTACCAACCTGCTGTGGTTTAAACCCAGCTGGCAACCAGTACAACACACAAGCACTTGCTCGTTCATTAGTCTTATATTAAATCAAAAACACCATTATATCACACACTAGAAAGCAATGAACTCTATTCCTGGGACCAGGACAAGCAACCAAGCATGTCAGAAGTTACAACTTAAACTGAAGCCCTTAGAAGTTTAGAATATGGAAGGAAAGATGGAGAGCAGCACAGCCTCACATCAGTACAAAACTAGCACTGTCATGGTTCTCTAGCCTGGTAAGAACTCCTCAAAAAAAACCCTGCTATATTCACTAGTTTTGCTGAGTATAGAAAACAAGCAGTGTGTTTTGGCTGTCTAAGCAAATGAAGCAGAGTTAATCTTTAACTACCCGACTTGCATTGGCAGTCAGGCATAGAAAAATTATCTATATTTTCCTTGTGATCATCACCAGGGAACAAGCCCAGGACTGAAGTGGTGCTGAATGATTTTCTGGAGTAAACAGATCACCCAATACTTGTGAGTGAAATTATCCTATATTTTGCATATAATTATCTTCTCAGAGAGAGCTGAGTTTATTCTAGATGGGTGGAAACAAATTTGTCCATGCTGTGGACTGTTAGGGGCCTGGAATAAAGCAGGAAATGAACTAAAATAAAAGAGATTTGCCTTTAAAGATCCAAATGGCTAAAAGCATGTGCAAACATCACGGACATGACTAAGGAGATAAAAAGGCTGAGCTCAAGAGACTTCCTCAAGACAAACTCAGAGAGGACAGACTGGGAATATAGCCCTAAAATCCTTCCCTCTGGTCCAACTCTAAACTGTCAGAGAATATCACTATCAAAGAGCAGAAAAACATATTCAAAAGTGCAAAACAAAATATGAGAAATACGCACAAGAGTTGTGCTACAGTCACTTGAAAGTAGTGCTTTAAACAACAGATCTATGCAAAAGCAGGTTATTTATTGATTTTTTGTCAAAAGGGTACAATTGCTTATATCTAAAAGCGGATTTAAAAGCAAAGGGAAGAGTTTAGACTGGCTTTACCCAGCAGTGCAGTCTGGTCCATGAGCATCTTGCCTTTGTCTGCATATTCCTCACGGTAGAAGTCACCCATGAGTAGCAACTCAATGGCTTCCTGCTTTACTGTATCAAAGAAATTTGACTGGATGGTACGAGACACAGAGCGGGCACCATCCTTGAGCTTCCCAACCTACAGCAGATAGGAATTATGAATGCAAGTGACACTGAAGCATCAAGAGAACATCTTTCCTTACTTGTAAATAAAGAGTTTTGCCATTTTTCTTTACCTTGTTCTTCCCCTCAAGGGCACGACTGCCACTAAATACTCTGCTCAGATTTTGACCATTGAGAGTCCACATCTCCTTGTAAGATTCCACGAAGCGCTCAATTATAGGTTTAGAGTTCAAATCAAGGCTCTCTAATTGAGCAAACAGTATCTGGATTAGGTGGAGAAGAAGAAAAAAAAAAAAACACAAAAAAGAAACCAACATTGTTTTTAAATGTGTTTTTGCTTTTTATCCTCAGTATTCCAGCCAGCACCATTCTGTATCATCAAGCTGGCAAGACAGACCCGTGTAACTGAGACTTACAGCCTCTTTCCTGTCTTTCCCATGGAACAGCCAATGTACGTACTACAGGTATCCCATGGAAGGTCCTCTGACAAACTCACCTCCTGTGCAACGAAGGACTGTACACTATTAGAACGATCCAGGCAGTCCAAGCAATTCATTCGAAAAGTACCTGTCTGAAGACTTTGGTAACCAAACACAAGAGGAGGGAGGAGAAAATGGTACATTTTAAAACAACATCTAATCATGAGCTGATTGATCATCAAATGTTCAGCCTGAATATACCCACCCACATTTTGACCGTGCAAGCACACTGTGCACAATATATTCCATTAATACATCTAATTACTTGACTACATCTGCAACACTCTATTAGCAAATCCATGCACTAGTACATTTGCAGATTTGAAACCATGGAGATGCAATTAAGACAAATCATCGATTTAGCACCAAGACTACACTTTCTCTCAACATTTTATTTCAAGACGGTCAATTTACGGTCACGGTCCAAACACAGCAAGAAACCTGGGAAGGCCAGGACAAGCAGCGCCCGGCTACACTGGGACAGAGGGGCAGAGACACTCACCGTGGACTTACATGCTCGCGCTTTGTGAAGATTCCAAAGTCTTCCCAGTGCAACTTCAGCTGAGGCCTCAGCAAATTTTCCAGTTTCTCAGTTTTCCCACCTTTTGCAAATTGGTGGTAGTCAAAGTTTATCATAGGACTGTCTTCTGCATGGGAAGAGGCCCATAGCAGTTTCTATTCAGATAAGAGAATGAAGGAAAACAAATCCTGCTCAAGCCACATGTAAGGACTGATACCAGCATGCTTTTATCGTTAATAACCCTTGACTGTTAATCACATAGTTCATAGGGAATTTTGAAAGGTGAGACATGAAAAAAAGCAACTGAAGTTCCCCGTTTGTTTTCTTCACAGAAGTAACCTGACTGTTAGAACCCAAATTTCCTGCAGGGGAATTCAAACTGTAACTGCAAAGTATACATCAGAATTGTGCCTTGGCTCGTGGCAGCCCTGCAGCAATGGGCTGCTGCTACCTCTGTGCATGAGGGTGGACAGCACTAGCAATGCTCTAAGCAGGCTCAGGGGGATGAATTAAGTAAGCAATTACATCCCAGGAAACGTACTGTGAAGTGTTTGTGGTAAACTGCAAAAGGGAAAGAAGAGGCACAAATAGCCTCACTATTTCATCTCCTGTTTCAATGACCTCACACACATTTCTGTAATCACCACAAATTTCATTAAGGTATCTGCAACAGATACAACAGTAATACATCCTGTTCTCCACAAGAAAGGCAGAGAGAACTATTACATTAATTCAGCCATGCAAGCCTTTGTCTATTCCCTGCTGCACATTCTCACCCCAAGAGTTGGATGCTTTTCTCCACTTACACTGTGACACGCACTGGACAAAACAAATCTGATATTACATTGAAAGTGTACATGTAGCAGTTACACCAGCATAATTGTATTGGTAAGCCATTAAGCCTTTCCTGCAGAAAGAAATTTAAAGGCAGTGCTTGGAAAGAGACCTGTAAAATGTATTTCATTAGACTGTTACTGTTGACACCCCAATCTGCCCTGACAGATGCTGGCACTAGTAATGCACTTGAGGATGACATTTACCCACTGCCACAGTGTAAATTATTTTCAGAGGATTTGCAACTCTACACTATGGCCCTGCTTTTACTGTAAACATAATTACATCTGTTATAGGGAATGCTTATGGAAGGAACAGCATTTCCTGGGAACAGTATTGATTTTTGGTCTGGTCTGATTCAGGTAATGCATAGTGAATGGTAAATGAATGGTAACCGTGACATTCTGATTAAGAGAGCCCAGCAGCAGTAATTACAAGAATAATTCAAACCAACATTGATAAGAATTACTAAGGTTGAAGCAAGAATGGAGAGAAGAGAAAGAAATAATAGCAAAAAAAAAAAAAAATGGAGAAACTAATGACAGGAGACAAGCTTGCAACCCTAATCACACTCCTATGAATTACTTTATTCTTAATTCAAGCCCTTTATAATCATCAAAATAAAATTAACTCTATATTCTTTCCTAACATCCATTTCTTAAAACACAAAAATAAACAAATTACCAAGGAGTCATTCTGAATGAATACAAAACTTTGGTTTTCAGTGATGTCAGTCTAAATTCTTTGTGCTCACAGGGTATTTTCAGAGTTTATTTATTTTTAAAATAGTCAAAAAATGTAACAATTCAAACATAACAAAATTTATTTAAATTAAATTAACAAATGCAAGGTTTTATTCTAGAGCTGCCCAGCTGCATGATATTGGCTAGAACACGATCTTCAAGACTGTGAGAGTTTGAGAAAATATCCGTTTCAAATTATCAACAAATGTAATATTTTTATCCACATAAGTTATTTCAGCATTTCAGAACTGGTTATCTTTTATCTTCAAATTTCAGTGAGGTTTACAAAACAAACTAGAAAAAATTATTTTAAAGAGAGGGAAACCAAAAGTTTACAGAGGCTTAGCCACGTCATGCAGAAATTCAGTAAGAAGCTGGAAACAGAAACCAGGACCAGACTTCACTCCTGCGCCTTTCTCACTGCCTTGCAAGTTTTAGTCATTAAACATTTTCTTTGGCCACATTCTGTACAAGGGGAGACCTTCACTTCATAATTTTCTGCTGGGGAAGTAGACAGTCTTACCAGCTCCTTTGCAGGAGGAGCAAATGGTCAAACAGAAAAATTGACAAAAAGCTTGACACTCCCTGTAATAGTTCACTATTGCAAGAGAGAGGGACAGAAATAAGGCACTATTATTTAACCACAATTTTTATTTTGCTTAGTTTCACATAGTAAACATTTCAGCTCAGAACTGCTGGTATCATTCTTTTGCAATGATATATACATGGCACTTACTACACGTGTGTACTTAAATCATCTTATCATTAGTTTTAGAAACATAATCCCTGAAGTATCTATGTTAGTTTGCTAAAGCAATAGGCACTTAAGGAGGCAGACTTCCATCAACTCTCAGCCAGATTCAGGCAGCTATAGCACTGCTGCAAATCCCATTCAGTGCTAATCTGTGGCTTTAAGTTCGCACTAGTTTGAAAAAGAATACTGCACTAGAAAGCAACACAGCTTTAGTTCTACAATGCCTGACATCCTTGCTTTCAGGTATTAGTTGTGCCTGGGGACCTTAGGGGCCAGGAAAACCTCTCTTCATACACCAAACTGTCATCTGGTGCTCAGGCAGCCAATTCCCAATACAACCAGTGCTAGACAGCTATTTCCCATTACTATCAGAGCAGCTTAGTGATGCTAAGTCACCACACCCAGTGACCAGGCTCAGGGCCCAGCCCCCGCAGCTCTGGCAATCCTAGGGGGGCCCTGACTGCATAGGTGGCTACATACAATGTCAAAACTGGCTGTGATTCACTTTTGCAAATGTGAACTATCCTTAGGAGTATTCAGGCAATTTCTTTTTAAGTTTGGTTAAAGAGAATGTACACAAACATATGAAGAGGTAAGCAGAAAGGAAGTGCTGGAAACTAAGCCATGAAACCAAGAAGCACTATTTCTCAGTATGCAACATGTGGTAAAGAGTTAACATAATTTCTTTAGAAATACTATACATCACTTCCTGGGCCAGAAGGAAAACAGAAGGACATGGAGGCTCAAGGGAAATCAGTGGTTAAAATGAAAATTATTGCTTTTACCTTAAAAGCTCTGTTGAGCACCTCCTCTCCTCCTCTGCTTCCCAATAGGTTAACGATCACTTGTTTTCCATACTGCTCTTTCAGAAGCATCATATGCCTACAGTAAAAGTAACCATAATAGGTACTAAACAAAACTAAGTTATGTTGCCTACTGCCATTTTCAAAATACAAAGTAGAGATCACTGGTTGTTTCATCCAGCAGAAAGTCTTAGCCACACCATCTGCAAACATCTTTCTCAGTTTCCTTGCAATCAATTATTAAAGTAAAAAATGATGAAAGTACACAACTGACAGATATGGTATTCTGCACTGAACTTAAAGAAAGAAGTGTCTTAGGAAATAATCCCCAAATCTCTTATGTCACTGTTAGCTTGAACATTGCCCTTTACACTCCTACCTCTTGGCTGTTAGCCTGGGAACTACACAGGAAATACAAGAGAAGAGGAATATGAATTACATCTCAACAGGAACTGCCTGGCATCTTGCAGAGCTGAGACTACTAAGTGACAGCAGCAGCAATGGGGCCTATGACTCCAGTGCCAAGGCCAGAGAGGTCCAAGCACACGTCACAGGTGACAGGGTTCAAATATCTCTGAGCTACTGCAACATGGAGACATTCACTCTGAACTCAAATCAAACAGGAAGATGAGCAATCCTAAGAACTGGATCAGAGCAAGGATCCTTTTAGCCAAGTTGTCTGGCCCAGATTCTGTAGGAAAAGCACAAAATAGGACATGTATAAAGTGGGCTGGATTTTTTGGACTATGTAATGAAAATCTTAAAGTCTGACATTTAGGGACTCTCAAGTTAAGAGCTTTTAGCCAGATGCCGAAACACCCATTCTCCCCTCAATACATCTTTTTCAAGTTGGCATGCATGGTCTGCAGAATCTGTGCTGGCTCATCAAGAAAGAAGTAGATCTTAAAGTTGATTTCCATCATGTACAGACAACGCTGTAGTAGTACTTAAGAGGAAGCTGGATAGAAATAGACAAGAAAAATAAACACTCACAAAAATGAGAAGTTACTACACGCTGCAAAATAGCGTGTAATGGCAAAGCGTGAGAAAAACAGCAAGCTCACATCTTCCAGCATTATTCTTTAAACCCTTTAACCAGAAATAAGTTACACAGAAAACCATGGAAGGGGAGAAAAGTCATCAGCTTTATCTTCAGGAAACATAGCTAAATCTATTTTCTGGTGCATTCTTGACTCTGCAACCAGTTCTCTGTATGCCAACTCATCCCTTATAGTTGCAGACCTCTGATCCCAGCATCAACACTCTCTGCACGTGTTGCTTCCTTACAACAAAACTACTGAAGCTCAAGTCACCTGTTTGAATACTGTAAGCAAAGCTCCCCATGGATTTCTCAGGGAGAGAGAGACAGAGGATGAAAAAATATCTAACAAGATTACCATCCCTTTCTCACATGGTTAAACGTAACAGGCAAAATTAACATCTTGGAAAAGCTGTAGCAGGTTGTGTACTCTTCCATACAAACAGTCACATATTCCTTGCCCATTTTCAAGGGACTGTCTTTTGCAGATTGGTAAGCAGAGAGATCCCTAAGTTCATCTAACTTACAGGCACAAGGGAAAGAAGGGATAGTGCAAGTTTGTCCTTATGCTCACCTTTCTTAGGAGAAAGCTATTTACCAGTTGTATCAGGGTTAACAGGTCTTACAAAGTTGTTCCTTCCTGAGGTACTCTCAATTTCATGGGCAGTACAAGAAGATGTTGAATAAGTTATTGATTTCTTCTTACATGAAATATCTCTGTTGTGGAATGCAAACCTCTAAGGATGGAACTTCAGGGACAGTGGCAGGGCAAGTTATCACAGCATCAGATGGCCATGAGACCAAGAGTCTCAAAGGCACTTAAATTCAGTAGGATTTAAGAGCCTTAAAAGCTTGGAGCATGTAGGCCAAGAACTTCTGGAGCAGAAACTGCTGTGGTGCATACCCCCTTCAGATTCTGATCCCTGTTTGGGGTCTCCAGTGTTGCAAAACTGTTAACAGTCAATAATGTCCTGTGTGCTAACAGTTGCAGTAATAAAGAGGCCTTACTCAAAATCAACACACAACCTGATCTGCCAAAACCAAACCAAAACAGAAATTAATCACTTGACCTGCACTTACAAGGTGAAAATTTCCCACAGACCAAATTCTTCACATGCTTTTCAGGCACTGTTCCCATGGATATCAGTGATATTATTTCCTAGTCAGATTCAAAGGAATCAAGCTAATGTATGTCTTTTTCTACAGTTTCCAGCTGACAAACAGAGTCTTAATGGTTTAAAATTGTTTACAAGCCAGTCTTTGCATAAAATAGAAAACATCAGCATAATAGCATCATACAACACTGGTCACAGAATAAGGCACTTCTATTTCTGTGTAGGAGTAAAACAATGAAGAGAAGACCAAGTCTAGAATGGAGCAAAAACAATGTTCACTTTTTAACTACTTCCGTGAGAGTGGTAAAGCAGACATATTCTGTACCATAAGTGTAAACTCACATCTGTTGGCTTGCAATGGACTGCAAAAATCCTTCTTTTACATATCACTCAGAACTTCTAAACTTTTACAGAAACAAGCTGTAAGACCAAATTAATTCAATTACCACTGAAAACAAGAAAAAAAGCACCAAAAAAAAGTGACTAAATTAAGTAAACCAATTTAATAATCTGCCACACCTGGGGGATTTGCCTCATCATCTGAGAGATGTTTCACATATCAAGATTTTCTAGGAAGACAAAGTTGTGGAACCTTGGATACATGCCAGGCTGCTCTGTTGATGGTGAAGTGGAATTAAACTTACCTATCAAAGGCAGGTGCATTGGCTTCCAGACCTCTGTTAAGCCTTAAATGGCGGGAACCAACCTAAAATAAAATATTAGAAGACCAAGAAAGAGAAAAAACTTCTTAAACTGCTAGAGTCTAAGTCACTAGATGTCTCCCTTTTTCCTTCAGAGAAAAACATTTTTTTAACAGCACCAGACATCTCTAACAGACTCCAACCACCCCCACACATAATATCCTTAACACAAAAGCCCCAGCTTTTATTAGACAACATTTACAATTACAAGTGAAAACACAATTACCATTAAACAAAGGGATACCTACACATCTTTTTATGGCCAAACAAATCACATCTCTTTGCCAGCTTCCTCTTGCAAACAGCACACACTGCCTCACATGAGTATTCTGTGAGCCTAGCATTCTTACTGCCCTTGCCTTGGTAGAGAGGGCTGCATTTATGCCAGTTCCATGGGTTGTGTATTCTGATTTCTTTCAAAAGTATCAGAACAGTGATACAAAGATATGAAGGATGAAATTCTGTACCATCAAACTAACAGGTCTTTTGATATGGATGTCAACAATAGTAGCCTCAAGTTCCTTTTGAATGGTAGCTACTGTTACCACATTATTACAGAGGGTTTCCTTCCTCTCCAAAAACCACACTCCTAAATATGTATAGGATCATGCATTGTTTCCTATACTTCATCATCTTTCTTTGTTTTTCTTGAGGTTGGTTTCTGCAATTCTTTCTAACACCAGTGCCAGTATACTCATACCCAAGGAGTAGGAATATGTAATCTAATCCAGATTAGGCAAAAAAACCCCCAGGCCTACTAAAAAATGGAAAATTCTGTTTAACTAGAGATATTACCCACTAGCCAAAAATACTTGAGGAAATGCTCAATGGCTCCGTAACATACAGAACAGTGCTGGATACAGCAACACCATGGGCAGGATATGTACAATCATATGGACAAACTTGCTTTGTTAAAAGAAGCAAGAATTGCACTGGATGGTGTTAACAGACAGAGATCCTTTAGTAATTTCCTTTTGTGCCTCTAAATCCAGTGCCTCTGAATAGTACACAGGTTCTACTTTAACGATCAAAAAAAGTTTCATGCAACCTTTAAAGTATCTTTAAAAAACCAGTTATGTGATGTATTTTCTCTACTAACATACTTGAATATATGTGCATACTCATTTCAGTATCTTATCCCTCTGTTAAGAGAATGCAAAGTGTGCTAGGAAGACTCTTATTTGGACTTACAACTATATAAACTGCAAGTCACAGACCATATGTAACCCACTAAATTTGATGCAATAATCTCATGATGAAATCCTACATCTCTGCCTCAGAAAAGATCAGATTAGATCATTATCACCCTTTTGACTGATATCTTAAAAACACATCATCCAGACGTTTTACTTTGTTTCAAGGTAGCATGCTCCTATAGAGCACTGGTACCCCTAGATACTCAAATTGTATAGTGGAGGTCAATATCATTAAGCCAACCATGCATTTCAGATTAATAAATTATTCCAAATAAAACTGAAAATGTTATAAAGATATAACTGTAAGCTTCAGTTTATAACATTAGGGGACAGTCCCTTACAAACAATTCCCTGTAGAGGCATTCAAGCACAAAAATGTTAAACTTCAGTCACCTATAGACATTTGTCTGGTATAGTTCTGTTTATCTAAACACACAAAATTTCCTACAAGAGAAACCTAAAATGAAAGTGCTCAGCACTTTCACAGAATGAGCTTTGAAGCTCAAAAAAAGAAAAAAAAAAGTTAATTCTAAATTATAAGTAGCAAGAGAGAGAAACAAAGTAGGCTGACTATTTGTTTACCTGAAGCCCCGTTTGCTCCCAAAACAGTGGAACAGAACCTCTGAGCTGCACAAAGGAAGAGACATCATCATCCAAGTAAATTGTCTGCAAAAACAAAATAAAGGAAAGGAGTTCTGCAGTTAGATCTATCAGCCTGTGGCCCCTTCATCAGCTGACAGTTAAAGACACTGAACTCAAAGGGTAAAAAAAGTAAACCATGTATCTCCCTGTATCCACTTACCACTCAGCCTCTTTTCCATAGTCTCACAGGCAGCGGAACAAAGCACAGCGTATTTGCTTTCATGTCATCACAGCAGATTCAATTCACTTCTCACCAGAAACAAGAGAAAACTTAAAACATCACCACATCTTTCAATCAAGATGGATTTGATCTACTGGTGGAGCAACTCGGAAAGACCAGGCAAATACTCTCCTGCTGTCCCTCTCACAAAACTTAACTGAGCAAAATGTCATTGCTCCTTGTGACTGATGATGGGTAACGTCAGGTGGGGGATAAGCTTATCTCCTGCTGTATTTACCATTTCTTATTTCACTGCATGCTGTGCCTTGTCAGAGAATCCAAATAAAACTCTGTGAAACCAGCAGCTCTGCCACTCCCATCCTGAGGTACAGTGAACAGCAATGTGATCCACTTTTCCAGGGGGCTTACAGTAAGAGGTTCCAAATTCTCCACTTCCTTCCCCAACCAGACCTCAAACTCTCCCTTTATGTGTTCCTATGATCACTGTTAACAAGCTGATTTGGGGTCAAATCTATACAAAGATTGATTTCCCTGTTTGCCTTCCCCAGTCAAAGTGTTACATTATGTCAACTGAGCATAAAAGGTCCTATCTTCACATTCAGCATGACCACAGAGCAACTGTGCAAAGCCTGGCTCACTCCTCTGGCCTATACTTAGCAGTGGAATCCTGGCTGCTCTCCACGGAGGATACATGATACACATGATATACATCTCCGTTATCTCATGCATGACAATGACTGTTCTGCAGCCCTGGGGAGGAATGGTATCCAGGTTATCCAGGTAGCTGCACTCACCACATCATATCATTTGGCACAGCTGCTGCCAGCTGGCTAGTAGCTCTGAAAATAAAATAGAACATGAAAATGGATTTCTCTACAGCTTTAAAGTGTTTTGTTCATTTGGATTTGCCACTAGATGTGGCCAACGGCTTGCTCAGGGGAAGTGCCTGACCTTTACCTCTCTCATCTTCATAAGCATTATTAAGGAAAAGTTTTTAGAGCTACATGTGTGAAAAAAGAAGAGGTGCTTAGATAAAATTTGTGACAAAACATTTATCTAATATTTACCATATTTTTGCAGAGCACTTAGAACTGTCTCCATCTCACTGAGATGAAAGTTTTAAGTGACTTCATCATGGACACAATGTCAGTGTTAGAAGGATAGCCAGCCCAGAAGTAGTGCAAAACTGTTTCAATCCTTTTAACCTCTCACCAAAGCATTAAGAACCCTTTCCTCTGTCACATTCCATCCTAGCACAACCCCCTGCAACAGAGAGGTTGCTCAGAGAAGCTTTCTTGCAAGGCCTGTGTCACAGTTTGAGTAATGTAGCTCTAAAACATGCTCTCCCAGCAAAGTTTTCTGAACATTATTGGCACCTGAGTGCAGGAGCTAATTACCATGGCAACACACTGGTGCTCCTTTTCTTTGTACATTTGTGCTCAGAAGAGTTCATTCCTCCTGCAGCTGGACTATGAGAGGAATAAGCAGCCCCACCTTCTTCCTCTTTATCACATTCTCCCTGAGACTGCTTGTGCCACGATGAGCCAGAGACCTCTACACACTGAATCATCTTTTCACTCACAGCCATGGACCCACAGCAGCTCATTCCAAGGTAAAGCACTTTAATAGCACTACTACGGCCCCAGCATTATCCTGACTAATACTAAATGAAGGTCAGGACCTGAATTTGTGCAAAAAAAGATACAGGGCTGGCCTACTTAAAATTTTGACATCATCACCTTAGCAATTAATGAGTAGAAATGAAACATCTAATGATGACAAATACAGGCAAGTACAAGGCGGCCACTCAAACAGCTTGCTACAGAGGATCAACTTTCTTTACAGTATTCTGGGAAGTCCCTGTTTCCACACCTAACTGCAAAACTGACAGCTCAAGTATTCTTTTGACCAGCTCTTTTAGACATCCAGCTGCAAATCTCTAGACCCACTGATTAGCAGACAGTAATTCTAATTCAGTACTTGCAGTTTAACATCCTTCTGAGTTACAGTTTAAATGGAAAGCATTTCCTCAGTTACAGACCATGAATATACTTTCTTCCTGCCAAATACAGAAGAAAAATACTGACCAAACATTTATTTCTGCATTAACAGATGCACTGTTTCCACTTATTAGTGAGTTAACAGATGTTTGTCACTCATATTTTCTGTTCACTAGTTTTGACCCATTACCTCTTCTGTTTTCTGCTCCATTGAGCTGTCCATTTGGAGAACTGAACAACCAAAATATTCAAACTACTTGATCATTCCTGTAACTTAAACAGGATGCCTAAACCTTGATGTGATGGGCTGGGGCACCCTCTGTCAAGCTGAGGATAATACAGGACTCTCCTATGATGGCAGAACATTTTAAAGAAACTGACTTTTTTATGCATGTTGCCATGTAGCTTTTAGAAATTAGATGAGGTTTTTGAACTGGGAGTACAGCCTCTCCAACATAGTCATTCAAAAGAAAGTACTTTTTTTTTCCTGTTCGATAACAGGACTCATCATTCTGTTCTCTGGAGCAATTCTCTGGTCTTTCACAATCCTTTCACCTCATTCCCATGACCCAGATGAATCCAAAATTATTTTCTTCCAAGCTGCCAGCGAGTTGGAAAAAGACCTAATACTTTTTTAATGAGTGGGAGACTCATTAAAATGACTTTTCTGACAGTCTAAACAGACTCTAACCATTTCATTGAGCATTTTAACTGTGCAAATCTTCCTTTAATTTCAGTAATACCCACTGTCCTTCATTCACCACTCCAAGGAACATGACCTTTGGTCCTGACACTGCCTTTTACCTTACATATCTCTTGATTTTACAATATTAGTGGCAACCAACTTCCTACCAGCAGACTTGTTAAGCGAGCAGGTTTAAAGATTTAAGACAATTCTCCATCTCAGGAATGGATATATTCTTAGCCACATACACTGTAAGAAACCCTGTTTGCTGAAATTTTAAATAAGCACTGATGATACATTTAGATTGAAATTACCCTCATAAATAAAAGATTCCAACTTTGTTGCTTATGCATGGACAAGAACAGTTTCTTTCCTCATATTCTTCACAGCCTTGATCAGTTTTTGTGAGCAATGTCATGTTTTCTACAAGTACATATCTGTCCCACTTTTTGTTGTTCTAGTTTTGACTTTATTACCCTGCCCTCTGGCAGAGCCATTTCCCTTATTCTAAGGTACTAGACAAAAGATCAACAGTTCTTTAAGAAAAGAAACTTAAAGAAACATGAAATGCCTCATGTCCAGAATTTCCCTGTCCTCTGTTTTCCTTTTCTCATTGGCAAGAAGATCATACTGGTTTTTCTCTAGAACTTCAACAACAATCAGTTACTTTTTGGACAACACTTGGCCATTAAGATTCACACATACTGCTAAATCTCTGTCTTTGTGGAGTCTGATCTCCTGTCTCAGATCCAAAATGACAGGAAGTTGGTGCCTATGTACCCCAGGAAGAATGTTCACTCCTATCAAGTCCTCAAAACACTAGAGGACTACTTCATTAATCTCAAGGGTTCTGGCCCATGCTACAATCCAGTCTAGTCAGCTGCATGAACTTTCAGACCAGTCTCCCATCAGACAGCACTGTAGCAACTGGAGAGTTAACCCATGTGGAAGATCTATTTGCCTTAACAATAGATTACTTGGACTCTGACCTCTGGTGTTAGAATTTGCCATGTTTTTCTTTCAGCTTCTGTGGTCTTAGACTTTCTTTGTGGTCTCTTTCTCCAACTCAGGATCAATGGTGATGGTACTGACCATTCAACTGGACATTTTTCAATTATTCTCTTCTGTTGCATAGGGTCAGACCTTGCCCATGCAATCCAAGGATCTTTCCTGGTAAAAAAGCTTTATGCACAGGTGCTGCTAGAAAGCTTCTGGACAAGATGCAAACATCTGTGCCAACCCACTGGTGTTCTAATCCCAGCATGCTGTGCCCATTTATTGCTTGGATAATTTATTCACTAATCTCCATCACTCAGTTTCATTAGAAACAAATAATCATCCGGTCACAACTTCAAACAGTAAAATTCATTACAGACTCCAGAAGTACACAGAGACACAGTCCCTGATGAAGTGGATACTCAGATGCTTATCCAGGGATCCCCAGCTCTGCCACACAAAGAGCATGGACAGCAGATGGCCTAAACATACCTCTCTGTGAGTTGCTTTAGCTCAAACCATGGGGCCCAAGGATATATTTGCCAAAATAATCCTTTTTGCCTTGCCTGGGGTCATACTAAAACTTGATCCAGAAAGTAAATCAACCACATGATTGCATCCATTCCTCTCCTGAAGTGCTATCCAACACAGTCTAGGAGGTATTGTGAAATAGGGATAATTTTCCTTAATCCACGTCTGACATTTTTTTCTGAAATTGGAAGAAAGGGAAGTTTAATTCAAATTGATGGTATTTCCTTTCAAAGCTTTCTCAAGTTTTCAATTTTCTTTACAGAACAATTCCATGAAGGGGAAAAAACTGAAACCACTTATGTGTCTGGTCAGTTAGAACTGTTCCTTGTAATCCACACACTAAGATTTTAGCATAACTCTTTGGAGGACAGCAGGCGCAGTAACAGGCACACAAACTAAATGAAGAAAGCATTTCTAGTTCCTCAAAGCTATCAGAACAAAAGAATTACAAAAATGCAACACAGTCTCAACTTCAAAGGATTACTAGGGGAGGAAGAAAAGGTGAAGGGAAACATTTAAGCTACAACTGAGAAACAGAGACTGATTTAAAAGTTACTTGAGAATTATCTGCAATACTGCAAACGCTGCAAGTAGAAAGGGCTACCATCCCATTACAAAATATTTGTCAGCAAATCTGAAAGTACACATTAAAGGGATTTCCCTCTTTCCCCTTCATTTTGTTTTTCCTTAAGCAATTCCTATAATATTTTGTTTCTTATTTCTTCATAAAGACACTAGCCAAATGATCTAAAAAGTTTAAAGATATACTAGAAGTTGTTCTCTCTTTTTTTTTTTCTTAAGAAAAAGTGAAGATATTTTACTTTTTCCCCTTTCTCAAACACTGAGTCACAGCTAAGTGAGCCCACAAAAAAATGACTCATTGCAGAGCTGAAATGCCACAAGGCTAACTCAGTGGGAGACAAAAGCATACCATCTATGCATAAAAGAGCTGCTGGAGATAAGATTAATTGTTTCTCCCTCTTCTAAAAACAGAAAAACGTTTGAAGCAATTCCTACAAAGAGGGGGAAAGTCCTGGGTTTTCAGAATCCTAGGGTGCTATTTATCCATGAAAGCACATAGCCAACATGCCATTATACTGTACAGGCTGCAGCAAATGGAAACAAAATGTTATTCAGCCAAGATATTACCTCATAGGAGATTAGTCAGTCTTTTACTATGAAAGTGGGAGAGAGTTTATTCTTGGACTCTTCCTTCCTAATGGCAAGGGGATGCCAGCTTGAACTGGATTTCAGGCATCCTAGTGGTTAGCCCAACATTGCTTTCTTAGGACATGCAGCTTGGTAAAACTAGTATTTAGCACTGTTAGTAACAGCAACCTTTTCCTTTTTTTCTTTGGTTTTAGAAACCAAACAAAAACACACAACCCTTTAAAACTGCAAAGTCTCGCTATAATTTTGAACCCACTCAAGCCTTTCACCCTAAACAATTTCACTCTTGCACTTTTGCTTACCCAGTTGAAAAAACACTCAAAAGCCTTCTCCCACTTCAGCATCTGGCTGAACGGGAACAAAGCACAGCAATTCCCATGAAGAGCTTGACCCACACCCAGCTAAAGGAAGCATCAGCAATCAAGTACTCTTTTGCCACTCACCAAAAGTCAGTCCTCAAGTTTTCTGCTGGAATGCAAAGGCCATCTCATTTTTCAAGCTAATCAATTGTAACATGATGTACTCCAGAAATATAACAAAATAAAATTAGTTACTTCTGACCCATCTAGTGAGCAGGACAGCAGAGGTATTTCCCATAATATGTCAACTGCTAAGTGCAGTGCCACAAATGTGAGACTGACAGAAAAAAAGCTGACAACCCTTTCTAACGTTTTCTTTCCCCTGCATTTCAGCAAGAGAACATTCTTAAAATCCTGAGTAACAGAATTAGTGCTTTGCACTGATATTCATAAGAAGATACTCAACTAAAATAGCAGAATGTACCAAGTATCAATTAAAATGGCAGATCTTCCTTCTTCTGTTCCCAGGTTCCAGGGGAAAATTCCACTTTCAGTAAGCAGACATAGCTGTATCTCCCAATGCAATGAGAGACTCTAGACAGACTGCACCTCTAGAAAGGTGTAGATGTTGCAAAACTCGACTTGCAATTGCTTTGGAGCAGTGGCACACAAGAGAATTATTAGCAGAGAATTTGGAGGCTGACATTAGATAGCCAAGTACTGCAGGGGAAGAACTTCACATTCAATAAGCGGAATTGGTGGGAGCCTGAACACTGAGTGGAAAGCTGTCAGCCCAACTGAAAATGCAGGCAAAACAGGAAAAGGAGGGACATGAGCAAAAAGTCACCCACATCCCCAGAGAGAATTCTGACCACTGGGCAGAAAGTCACACGTGTAACATTGTGCATGCTTTGAGCACCTCTCGGGAATCAAACCTCAGCAGCAGCTGGGGAATACCAGTCTGCAACTCCTCCAGGCATCCTCCTGAGGATCAAAGCACTGTCAAATCTAAGGTAGCTCTACAGAGGGCTTTAGGCAGAAGCAGGTGAAAAGGTTAAAGCAGTATTACAAAGACATCTTAGAGGAAATGTGGAAAGTACCAAGCATGGGTGGATTTTGGACAAACAGGCGCCTGAAGGCATGCCTGGTTCATGCAGTGGGATAACAGGAAGGAGCTCCCTGGATGAGAGCTGCTACATTCACACATTGCTGTTAGGAAATACTAGTGGTGTCAGCCCACAGAAGTGCGGGCTCCTTTGAGAGAGGGTGCTTACCTCAGCCATCAGGCTCAGGCTTCCAATGACACAGCTCAAGTATCTCTGTGCTGCCCCCACTGTTTCATACTCCCCTTATAAGCATCACATAAGCAAACTACTTTCATTATACATGCACCTACATATATAGACACATACACACACAATCTAGGCCACACAGGCAGCTCTGTAGATATGCCCAGAAGATGCAAATCAAATTCTAGGAGCAAATCCCTGTTCTTTGTTGAAAACCACCAGCCATTTATCGATTCTGTTTATATAGTGATCCATTTCCATATGATGGTCCTGACTGCTAGTAATTACTACTTCAGTTCAAAAAGGAAAAGGTGGTGGTACTTGAGTAAGAAAGCACTCACTTCAGCTGGCACAGAGGACTTCAGATTCTCCATGGTCCAGTGCTTTTTACTGACTTTCAAGGCAGCAAGCTAAACCATGTGCAATAAAACCAAGTGAGTCTGTTGTTTTGTTTGGCTGTGCCAATCAAGGGAGCCTGCTGAATGCATTTCACAGACGTAATTTGTCTCAGCTGAAAATGAGGCTTTTACCATGTATGTATAAAAACTGTCATACCACCTCACATTGGAGAGAATCTCCCACAAACCAGTGGGGAATATAAAAGCAGGCTCCGCCAAAATTAGTTGAACTGGAATTTGCCTGACTCTGAGAAGATGTTATTTTTCCAACATTTTCTTTACTAGAGAAAGATGATTTGACAGTGAACTTTACTAGTCAAAGATGAGGTCCCATCACCTATGCTAGACACCTTCCTGAATGGTTTAAAACCCTGTGTCTACATTTCACTACAGTATCAAAAGGCCAGACTTTCACACTCAGGAAAAAAATTAAAAGCATTAGTGAAAACCATGCGAATGAAAAAGTCAGAAACAGAGAAAAAGAGCAAACTGCAAAGAAATGCTTAATGGTCAAGAACAGATCTGCCATGCAACAACATTTTAAACATCCTTGAAAAAAACTACTTGCTCAGGTCCTTTAATTCTTGTTGAAAAATCTGCCCCAATTAAACTATGCAGAGCCATGGGATACAGCCACTCACCTGCTCTGTCTCAACGAAGTTAGACACATGTCCATCATCGTTGACCCCGCGGACGTGGAAGCGGACCCCAGCTCGCTCGCGGCTGATGCGGGAGATGAGGCAGGCTTTTGCCTTCTTGTGGGAAGCATAAACAGTGCGAATGTCCACCACCCCACAGACCACTTTCAGCAGCCAGTCCGAGCAGTTGACCTGGTAGTGTTTGAAGGGCACGTGCAATAGCTGGTTCCTAAAGGTTCAACAGCATACAGACACATTACTGAATAAAACCAACAGACAGGCATGGGTGCCACCTGACAACAATCAGTTATTGAATCAATTAATGTTTTATGACTCCTTTTCTGCTGTACTTTATCTCTACCCAAACCAAGGAAATATCAGGACGAAACCCTTGTGAACTACTACAGTGAAATGGACGTGGCAAATTTTAACCACAGAGCAATCACCAAGATGCTGTCTTTATATCTTGGACCTGTCTTATAAATTCAGATGCAAATGCTACCCCTTTCAGCTCCAGAAATTTATATCTGATAATCTTTTTCTTAAATTACAGTGTTGTCAAGCTAATTACTTTTTTTGGAAGAGTACTGCCTGCACCTTAGCATTCACTACAGGATGAAGAACTGGTTCAAAATCCACCAGGATTTTGAGAAAAAAAAAATCCAGGCAGAAACTGGATCTGGAAGTCACTGGAGATATTGCAAAAAGTGCTACTAAAATAAAGAAGAACATCTGTTCTAACCTTCAAGATCAACAACTCAAGAAACCTGTAATGTCTAGTTAACAATGACGCTAGTCTCTTCTCTTATGATGTTCTTCTTTATTTCATGTTTCAAAATGTGCCTTTAGTCACATAAGGAGGCCAGGAAAATATCCTTTATGACCATGCATTGCTCAATAGAGGATCTGTAAAAGAGAGTGAAACCTCTGAAGAATTGTTCTTCTAGAGTATAGCATTTACCTGAAAAAGGTGCAAGCCATTATTACATTTTTAATCTAAATATGTAATGGAAAAAGCAGCTGAAAACCAAATTTTGCTATTTGTTCCACCTCTTTCTCTCATCTGTTCCATCTCCCTCTACTTGCAAAGGAAGTCTGCACTCAGGCAAATTCCAGTAGAATTTTTCTTTTGTTGTTGCAGTTCATTAAACAGGTAGTTTGTGCTGCCTGTAACTTAGGTCATCTTACACTTTTCATTGTATAACTATTTCTCTCATTGCTTACTTTCCTCAAGCATCTATTGTTTGGTCTGAAATTTCCCATCACCTAATTATCCCAAGATAAATTTTTTTGGAACATCTTTTTGCCCTTAATGTGATGCTGTCATCATTTTTCCCTGTTCTATAACATATTGGAGCATGGAAGCTCTTCAGAATTTACTTCTAGATTAGCCAGAAGCAACAAGGAAGGAAGGTTCAAATATACCTTTCTTCCAAGAGGAAAAGTTTCAAAAGACAGTAGAGGGAAAAAGAGTTGCTTTAAATGTTGTTCCTTTATTATGGGATATTGCCATCTTAGCAGTCATCATTGGAATACAGCTCATTTCTGTCATGTGTCTGACTTGATAATGGTTGGTGAGCTTTTGGAGAAGGATGCACCACTAGCACAGTTGAAACCAAGTATTTGTTATCTATCTTTCTCAGTTTTAAACTCAAACCACTAGATCTTACCAGTAGAAATCACATCATAGATGGAAAGATTATTTAGCCTAACTTAACTGCTCTCTCACGCTAATTTATCACCCATTATGAACTTTTTTGCTTATTTAATATTCATCTACTTTGGGCCACAAGCCTCACTGCACTTTCTAGCAGCACATCCACATTTAACCCTGCCAGTTATTTGCCACCTACATCAAACCCTCATTTATTTCCAGAACAGCTATGCTTGCTGTGTGACTATCTTTCTGTTTAAAAA
Source organism: Cettia cetti (assembly GCA_013401135.1). NCBI lineage: Eukaryota > Metazoa > Chordata > Aves > Passeriformes > Sylviidae > Cettia > Cettia cetti. Next base: position 7,011 of record VZUI01015876.1, on the reverse strand, counting down.
AAAAGGGAGCGGGGGATGGGGGGGAGGGCATAGAAAAGCAAGCATTATGCCAAAACTTGCAAAGCAAACAAACTGAAAAACATCAACCCAGCATTGTGTTTTCTCCTTTCCCCTCAACCAATACTTACCACAATATGAGATAAATTTTCTTTGCTTTATAAACACAAGAAAGTAAAAAGCACAGAACAGTGCATCATGGGAGTTTTCTTTCTTGCAACTTATGTTTGCACTGAGCTGTAAACATATTAATATTGATGTTTTCAACATAAAAACTAGGGCACATTACTGAAACAATAAACTACACACTTTAAACACATAGTTTTAAAAAATAACAGATACTTCAGTACAAATGATGGGATTTATGAACAGTTCAAGTGCAGGTTTCTATTAGATAACTTTAAAGAAAACTATTAAAAAGGGCTGCAGAGGAAACTGTTCATGACATACAGAGACATGTTTCTATAGTATGAGGAAGACATACCTTGTATTTCCCCCCTTTGAAACATATAATGTCATTTTATAATTGCGTTTCACTATCAGATGAATTTTAATTAAACACAAGTTACCATGAATTCATTGATGCCACCTGCCCTGTAAAATGACATGTCAATGAAATGAAAGGAGACACACTTGAAACGCACATGCTCATTTCCCTCTGAGAATGTCTGACCAATGAGATACAGGTGGGGACAACAGAAGACTCGGGTATAACATGCAGTACTAACCAGAAGAAGGAGTTACCAGATTCATAGTTGTTATCACCCTGCTTCTGAGCCCGCACAGTCAGGTCAAAGTTTGAGCCTGCATTAGGCCAGGAGAAATAGAACATCCCAGAGTTCAGTATTTTCTTCAAGGCAGTAACGCGCTCGTCCTCCTTGGTTTCTTCCTGGAGAGGACAGAAATCTGTTGCAGTAATTTTGTAAACTTCAGCGTCCAGGATTTTTCCCACTGACGTGCAGCCTGTCACCAGGACCAGAAAGTGCAGCCGAGTGTTACCTAGAAAGTGACAGACAGTTACAAAAGGGTTATTTCCAGGAGGACACAGCTTCTCATCAGTCCTGTCACATGCAACGACGACAGGGCTCCAGCAGAGGCCAGCGTCTTTGCTTCACAGGAGAACAAACAGGAACAACAGGCATGCAGGCCACGTTCTTTACATTTCTGAATTCCTCTTAACTGCAGATAAGTGGCTGCAATTGCACAATATTCCACAGCACTTATCCATTGAAATCCTTTGCTGCACTAGACTGTGTTTTCCCCACTGACTTTATGAAGAGCGATGTGCATACTCCACTCCAAAAATCAATTTCACCACCCTAGAGAACATATAGCGTTCAGATTCTTTACTGGCTTCAGCTGAAGCTGGGAATGTTCAGACATTCATAAAATTTCAGTATTACCAATTCTTGAGATTTTGCTTTTTATATCACTAAAGCGTGTACATGATTCGATGACAACCTCAGTTATCACTAAAACAATTACAGCTGCCATAACTGTGAAATCATGAAGCAGCTGAACTTCAGGGCCTCAAAACCAAAAGATAAATTTGGAGCTTGGGAATATCACTGCAATCAGATCTCTTGTACACAGAACCATTTCAACCTCTGTTCATTCTCTCTGAAATGATAATTAAGAAACAGTAGAATAATTTTTCTGGAAATGCTGGTTTTGCTACAAAGAAACTGTTTGATTCACTTAAATTGGCCTGTAATGGAGACAATGTCATCCTAGTCACTCCAGTTAGTAAGAAAAAGTGGAAATGAGCCAATATTTATTAATTTAGCACAGCAGAACCAACAGCTGACCTGCCAAGAGCAAGTTAATTAGCTAAGGGCACAGTGACAATCTGGGACAGTATGGCTGCAGATAACAAAAGGGAACACTTCTTAGGATCACTTTTCAACCCTTCAGGGTGACCCACTGTCTGAAAAGGCATGCCAGCTCTCACACAACAATTATTCTTTTTCTGGAACACCAGTAGGGGAGTCCTTGCTTTCAGCTAACAGGCTGGCTACAGAAACTAGAGTTGGGGTGGTTTTCAGCAGGGCCAGAATATTTGTGTAGGCACATGGGACTGGAATGGCAGGACAAGGTGGGAGATTAGATTCTTATTCATTCTGTTCTGCTGACTCCAGTTTTGTATAAAGGCCAGTGTAGGTGGCATTTGCTAAAAAGCTCTGTTCATCACATTTCTTTCTGTAACAACACTGTGCTGTGTTCTCCTTCTTGAGTGCTTTCAAGAAGCGTATCTTCTGTGCTTGTAATATCACAGAAGAGAAATACTGACAGTTTATTCCTCCTTTGCACATGACTTTGCAAAATTATGAAGAGTAAAGAGTAAGAGACACATCAGTCATCACCACGAGAGTTCATAACTGACCAAATACTGCCTTGCAGGTTGGGAAGAGTTAGGTGTCTCTCAGGATAGCTAAAATCTTCTGTGACTTAGCTGAAACCATGCAAAACTGATCAGCTCAAAGCAAACTTCACTCACAAGACTTTGGAAGCAATATACAGAAACACCACTAGTATGCCTTAATATCAGTCAGCTTTGTTAGTCACAAAAAAACAGCAGGGAAGGACTTGGAGAGCTGCCTGCGTGCAATGCTGAGACAAAGAGTACAAGTACTTTCATCGCCTTCTGTGACCTTAAGCTTTCCTAGACGGTGCAGAAGAGATCAAATGAGAAAGTCAACATCGAAATAGCCAAAGAGAACAAAAACTTAATAACACAGGACTTGTTACCTGTGGTTCTGTCCTTTGAGGAGCTTGTAACCAGTGGAAAATCACTGGATCTAAACAGAATAATCCTCTAGTTTAAGAAGGCATTGAGTAGCAATATTTGTCTTACCTAGAAACTTGCTCTTGCTTACCAGAGATTATAAACTCTTTTTACTACCTCCTCCACTCAACCACTCACCCCCAAGTGGGATACTCACCTACACATTCAAAGGTCTAGCATCTCTACTCCCTTAAATCACTAGCTAATAAGCTCCAAAAAAGTAATCACACCTAAGAAGGTATTGCATTGTCCTTGAAGTATAAGGAGATTGGTTTTCTAAAGCTGTGAAACTTTTCTGCCGCTGGGCAGTAACTCCACATGAAAGAGTCAGGGTTGTTCAGCCTGGAGAAAAGAAGGCTCAGGGAAAACCTTATTACAGCCTTTCAATATTTAAAGGGAGGCCTATAATGAAAGATGGAGAGAGACTTTCCACAGGGGCTTGTAGCGATGGGACAAGGAGCAAGAGTTTTCCACTGAAAGAGGGCAAGTTTAGATTGAACACAAGGAAGACATCTTTTACACTGAGAATAGTGAAACAGTGGAACAGGTTTTCCAGGGAACTTGTGGGTGTCTCACCCCTGGGAAGTGTTCCAGGCCAGCTTGGAAGGGGCTTCGAGCAACCTGGCCTAGAGGTAGGTGTCCCTGCCCATGACAGGGGTGGTGGAAGTAGATGGTCTATAAAGGTGCCCTCTGACTCGTGCCATTCTACAGTTCTATATACACAGAATAAGTCTCTCTACAGTACTTCAAATTACAGAGCAGCCACCAGGCATTTTTCATGATACATTTGAACAGAGACAGGCTGGCAAAGGAGCTCACACTTACAGCCCAGAAAAATGGAGAAAAAGGATGAAAAGAGAGCTTTATGGTATGATAAAGCTAGCCTGCTTTGCCACTTGGTCCTCCCAGGCTGCTCTGTGAGCTGAGGTGGTCTTCAGACCAGCTCTAACCCCTCCTATCTGCTTAAATAACTCAGGATATGCTGCAAACCCTGTAACACCCCAGCTGCAGCTTAACACAAATCTCTCTGACTCTGTACTTGGGGGAAAAAGTCCCAAGCCCCATCCTCTGATAGTACTTTCATTCCAGGTGGTATTTGGACAGTTCTCCTGAGAACAAGCTCTGGACTATCACTGCACTGTCTGCAGGAGGAAGATCCTTGCCTAATGTGCATGCCCTCTTGGCACAGGGAACAAGCTAATCACAATATCCTATTGACAGTGCTCTGTGCCTGTGTCCTGCCCATTTTTACTCACAGCACAGATGTAGCCACGGGGTTCTGAACAGAGGTAATGCTCCTGTCAACTTTTCACCCTTTTAGAACCTCCCACAGCAGAATTAATGCTGCCAAAACCCTGCTCCACTATTCATCTCTTAGTCATGTCTCCATTAAGGTGTAAGAAATTACTCACCACTCAGCTGTACAGCTACACACAGAGAAGGCTTTCCCTGTCTTCCCTCCTTTACCAGCAACATCTGGATGGGCTTACAGTTTAAAATTATGACATGAAAATCCTTCAGATTGCAGTTGCCTCTTCAGGTCAATTTCACTTGGTACCAACCACCAACCACACCAGATGTAGACTATTTAGCATACCCCACCTTGGAAAATAAAAACCTTTTTTCTTTTCTTTTAACTTACACAAGTAGCTTAATGTACAATCCTGATTCATATTAGCCTTTCTAAACCATACACATAGATGAAAGTGATTTAGGAACGTAAGAACTGTAGAAATATCCTTCCTGTCCTTGGGATGCAGTCTGGAATGTTTTAAAGAAATCTCTGAAATCCTTTTAGAGCAAGAAGTGAAGTGTTCCTTACTGGTCATGCTTTCTACAGAAACACATCTATGAAAAAGCAAGACCCACATATAGTACTAAAGAAAAAAATTATTTCAAAGTTTATGTACCAAACTTTGATCCCAGATAAATAGGTACAAATGTTCATGCATTGTGACCAAGATCATTATTTTGACCTATTATAGCTATCAATCACTACAACTATCTGTAAAGAACACTTTTCAAGAAATGTTAGAAATGTTTTGCTCACAGTGATATGTGCTGAATGCCCTTTTATTAGGTTGCACAAAAGAGGCAAAGGATGAAGAATATTTAGCACAGAAACAGGACAATAATAATTTCCATCCATTTTTTTCAAGTGCTCTTGTGAAACCAACTGCCTTTATCCAAGTTGAGCAGAAAATGCAATTCTGGTACATCACACTACACAATAATAAGCTGCAGTTTCTGTATTTAACCTGTCTACATGACTCAAGGCAATTGTTCCCCTGCAGCCTAGGGGATGATTCCAATGTTGCCTATTTTGAGCTGAAAGAGTCAATATTCAATTCTTATTTTGTCCTTAAGTGTAACTATTTCACTCAAGACTGCCTTTTCTTTCCAAAATGGATTTTCTCCAATTTTTGCTTTCTCCATTCCATCACAGTCAAGCCATTGCCTTATGTCCCTCAGACTTTTCCATCTCCACTCCACACATAGTCCACTCCATTTTATAGGCCACTAAAAACCAATTTTGCCTCTCATTTGTCTTTAAAAATAACAACAGAACACAGCAGAGCAGTACATTCTAGCCACCTAGCTGAAAATTTCTGAGGATATCTACAGCAGAATTATGAAGAGTCAAGACTTACCAAACTACCATTTTAGTCTCAAAGATACACTCCTCTTTCTCCTTCTTCTACATACAATTAAAATTTTATCAAATGTGCAAAAAGAACAGAAGACAGGTACTCAGTTGTCCCTTTTGCCTTTGAAATTTCTTCCTTTCAACTACACACTGTACATGTACAAGAGTGAGAGAGTGTATACCCAATCAAATGAATTCAGAACGCCTCCCCAAATATAGCAGCTGTATTAATGCAAACAACCTTTGTGGTGATGGTGTTAAAATATCCCCTTACGTATGCATCTCTTCCTGACACCCCAGTATCTGAAAAAACCCACTAAAGCCAGCTCTTCTAACACTTTGCTTAAGATGTATTTGTCACTGCTAGATCTTCTTTGGCAGCAAAATCTTGGCTGAGGTACAGCTCACAGACACTGTACAATTCATTCTGCTGCCATCCATCTCACAAAAGAAAGCAGAACAACTCTGTGAGTCATGTTAACAGACATAAGTACATAGAAGTGAACGTTATTACTGATGGGAAACATTAACTTTGTGAGTCAGTTTCACATATTTCATCTACTTTCTTGTAAAAAGCACGATCTACTTTGGCAGGCATACAATGTGATTTATTTGGATTTCTAAGTAGCGATATTTACAGATTAATTAAAATGTTCAGAGACGTCTTTCATGTCTTGGCAAAAAATTTCCCCTTCTGCTCTACAAATATACTCTTAATATCCCAGTGGAATGTGTTTTAACAAATAAACTCTCAGTTAATTTAATACTGATGGTCTGCATGTTTCCAGTAGTAAGAAAAAATGCTGATACTCCTGAAAAAAATCTATGTGAGCACTGAAGCTCAGTGAAGAGCTAGCCAATTATGCCTTTGTTTCCAGCTGCTAAAGTACATTATACAAAAAAGGAAAAAGTTACATTGCATTCCTCTGGTTGTTTGACTCTCCCTGGCTGGATGCCAGATGCCCACCAAAGCTGCTCTGTCACTCCCCTCCTCAGCTGGGCAGGGGAGAAAACCAAACTGAAAGGCTTTTATGGGTCGAGGTAAGGGCAGGGAGAGATTATTTAGCAGCTATGGGCAAAACAGACTTAACTTGGAGAAATTAGTTTCATTTATCACTAATCAAAACAGAGTAGGACAATGAGTTAAACACCTTCCTTTACCCCTCCCTTTTTCCCAGGCTTAACTTTACTCCAAATTTCCTCTTCCCCAGTGGTGCAGCAGGTGGGAAATGGGGGCTGTGATCAGCTCATCACACACTGTCTTTGCAACTCCTTTCTCCTCATGGGGAGGACTCCTCACACTCTTGCCCTGCTCCAGCATGGGGACCCTCCCATGGGAGACAGTCCTCCTTGAACTTCTCCAGTGTGGGCCCACCCCACAGGCTGCAGCTCTGCACAAACTGCTCCAGCATGGGTCCCTCATACAGGGTTCAGGCTTTCTGAACAAACTGCTCCAGGGTGATCCCCCACAGAGTCACAAATCCATCCACCAAATCTGCTCCAGCGTGGGCTCCTCTCTCCATGTGTCCACAGGTCCTGCCAGGAGCCTGCTCCACCGTGTGCCTCCCAGAGGGTCACAGCC